>JAUZSX010000023.1:847527-863169 GCA_034780655.1 Idiosepius hallami | reverse complement strand
ATGAAGTTGAAAGAGTTTCAGAATCAAGCAACTTTCCCTCCATTTCCTATTGCTTTCATAACTATAATCATCAGATGTTCAGTTATTGTGTTCCAAAGTAAAACATTTACAACTAATGCTTCTCACCTTTTTCTTTTTCTTTTTTCACAAATTTCAAACTATGTAAAACCAGTAAAAACATCAATAAAGTGCTCTTTTTTTTTAATATAGAAAATAATAACAATCTACTCTAGAAACTATTTCTAATGATTGTTTATGCTTTAACTGGCAAAAATAAATGATAAAATAAACAAGAAGAAAACACGAAATATCTTTGAAATAGAATTGAAAAAATAATGATTACATGTTGCAAGTTTTTTTGTTGTTACTCTCTCTCTCACACTCTCTCTCATACTCTCTCTCTCTCTCACACACAGGCAGATGCAAAAGCACAAATTTAGGTTAATAGAAACAGATTTCTTTTTCTAAATCGGCAAACAAAAATACCTCATATAAAGATCTCCATAATTACCTCAATTCATTTTTTGAATATACTGGAAATTTTTTTCTTCTTTTGAACACACACACAATAACATCTAATGTTGTGCAATTTGGAATCGAAATATATGCAAATTTTGCTTCTATACATTTTTACCGATATAAAATGACCATATGTCAGTATGTATGCTCATTTATATATATCTAAGTTTATATATGTCATATCACAATTTGGTTTTATATATGATTTTTTTAATGCTCTGACATTTAAGAATGGCTTCATTTGAATTTCTGTCACTTATGTCATTCCATATTAAAACTAAAATTGCATTGTAAACTTTCTAAAAAATCCTAGTTCAACAACTTGTCAATATTAAATAAAATTTTAAATTAATTTTTTGGTGCTTATAATACCTCAAATTTTCTTAACTCTTTTTAGATCCCAGTTTATGAAGATTTGTTATAAACAATATATATATATATGTGTGTATGTGTATGTGTGTGAGTATATGTGAATATATGTATGTGTGTGTGAATAAATATTCAAATATATATATGTGTGTGTGTGTGTGTGTGTGTGTGTGCGTGTGTTTAATTATTTCTTTAAAATAAAATATATATTTATAGTTATATATTTCTAAATGTATGGCCTGTCATCAATTTCAAAATTTAGATTTACTTTTCTGTGGCATTAATATACAGGCCTGTTCTTGGGTTTATATAGAGCTACTTAAACCTTTGAATAGCCTGAGCACATATGAAAAGTGAAGGTATAGGTCAGGTTGAGGTACCAACCTATTATTAGAAATTATTGTCAAATTGAAGATTTTATATCAAAGAGATCTGTTAAAAAATGAATTATTGATGAGCAACTTCCAAAATGTCATTTATCTAATGTAGCAGATTGACTAAACTTACAATATGCCACTAGGTTACTTTGAAAAAAAAAGGTTAGAAATCTTTATTCTTTTTAAAGACCTGAAACTAGAATAAACATTAGTTAACAATGCCACCCAATATCCAAGGTTTATGGATAGATCATTTTAACTTTTAGAGTTATTCCAAATCTAAATCTTCTTTGTGGTCCTCTAATATAGATGCTTGGGAAAAGAGAATACATATATATTTATATATATAACAAAACATTTTAAGCATATATTGTAAGAGAGTGGAGCAATAAATATTTTGAATATGTTTTAACCAACAAATTTTATTAAAGTCACAAACAATATATTTATACTATTTATAACTATTATTACACAAGCAATTACTTAACGAAAGTGGGGTAGTCGACATGGCCCAGTGGATAAGCAGTCAGACTTTGGAATCATTGTATGCAAGTTCGAACCCAAGTTGTTCCGTCTAAGTTGACATGTCGCCTAATACCATTGGGAAAGGTATGAATCCCCATCTCTCCTTCAGTTAAGGATTAAATAGTACAACCATTGTTATTAAAAAAAAAACTGTGTGTATAAAATGTTTATTAAAAGTAATTGTTCTAGGCCTTAAAATGATCTAAAGAGGTTGATTTGCTGTTTAACACAATTCAAAGTAAAAAAAACTGTTGCAAAACATCAATTTTATCAGATTATCAAATCTTTCAAAATAAAGTAATGAAGCCTTTCATACAATTTGTAAACAAAGTATAGTCTGAATTATAAGATTTTATCTCTACATTATTTCCAAAGTTAACCCAGCATTAACTGATTGTAAAGTTTTACCAACCATTTTTATTTTTATTGTATATCATCCTTTATAATTATTCAATTCTAGAGTTAACATTCAAAATAATGGAAGTGACTACACATAGACAAATGACTACTTTATTTTTATAGCCAACTTATAACTTTTGAATTCTTTCAACAATAAAGTGAATACTCTGATAAATTTAAGACTTATTTATCGCTAAATTTGCTTTACATTAAAAGACAATAAAAGATTAAATTTAAGAAAACCACTTCAAAAAACATTTAATTCAAAAACCTTCCATTTTTCTTTTTTTTTTAAATTAGGTTAGAGAATTTGGCTTTTTCAGTTTAGTTTTCTATTTTCATCCTTTTTTTAAAATTTCTATCTTTTATCAATTGACTTATTTTTTGGTTTAATTTCCACATTACTATGATTATCACATTTATTTCTATTTGAAATATAAGCAAACAATCCCAAAGTTGGGCAGGTTTTTTGTTTATTGAAATAAGTATTTCCTCATTTTTCTAGACTTTTTTTTATTTTTCATCCACACCTTTGGATTCTTCCATTATCTTTTGTCATTCAATTCTTTTTGTCAAATACTTCTTCATTCATTATTCAGTTTATTTCTCACTCATTCGAGTTTTAATAGTTTCCCTTTATCTCTTCTTTTTCTTTCTTTCTTTTTTTCTGTTTTTTTTTTCTTCTCTTTCTTTCATTCAAACTAATTTATTTTTTCCACATTTTTATTTGTCTCTCCAGTTTTTTTGTCCCCATTTTTTTTTTTGTTATATTATTTTATTTTACTTCTCTCTTTCAGCATTTCTTTTCTACAACCATCCCTTTTTTTCTTCTATGACTATCTTTTCTTTTCTTTATTTCAATCCCTCTCTCTGTCTTTTTATGGCTCTCTCATTCATTCTCTCTCTTTTTCTTTCTTTGTCTTTCATCTCTTGTTGTCCAGTTTGTTCTCCTTACAGTGTTTCTCTTTTCTCTCTCTCTCTCTCTCTCTCTCTCTCTTTCTCTGTCTCTCTGTGTTGTCAACATTTATACCATATCCCATTAGGCTAACAACACCAAAACAATTTAAATAAGGATGTAAAAGTCTTATTGGTAACTTAGGAGGAAAAAGAAAATAAAAGGATAGAGCAGATGAGGGCTGAGGAGAGGATATAGGCAGTTGCTATTTTTTTTTCTTTTCTTGTTTTTCTGACTGACCAGCCAAGAGCTATGGTCCAACTTTGCTTCTCTCAAGTTTAACAAAACCTGAGTATCAAAGCTTCATCATGCTCTCAGAGTATGAGAAAGAGTTTTTTGGTTCTGAAGAAGAACTAAAAAAGCTTTATCTTTACTCTTTGAAACCTCCTCATAACGGTAGGAAGTACTTTTTATTTTATTTCATTTTTCAATATATTTTTTAAAATCTTGACCACACTGAAAAAAAATCTAAAAGTTTGATTTAATTAACTTTTAAAAGAAAAAGACATAATCACAGAGCACTGCCAGGAATATCAATATAAGTTTTTAGATTTAATATTTGAATTATTTCTGAAGAGTGTTCAGTTTGGTTAGTCATCAGGTTTAAGGGGGATGCAGATCTTTTATGAAAAACCTCATGAAATATTTTTGAATCCTGTTTCAAATAAATATCTTGAGTAAATGCTTTTATTCTCTATAGTAACCCGTAGGGAAATTAGAAATCAAGCCAAATATGAAAGCATTTCAATTTGAAACTATATTATGTTTATTGTGACTTAGTTAAACATGTGAAAGAATGGTTATTTTTCTTATTTGTAATATAACGCCTGTGATATTAGAAATGGTATTATTGTTTAAATACTGTTTTGCCAATAATGTAAAACAAACAAATGATTTTATTATCAATTTTTTTTCCTGGCTAGCAGATTGCAAATCATTCTTTTGATTACATTTTATCTTATTGTTAATTTAAAAAACAACTGGAACATAATTTAAATCAGTATTTTGATATTCTGTTTCCTTTTTATTTTCTGTTTTTTCTTTCTATCATTTTTTTTGTTCATGTTTGTAGCTTTATATACATAATAAAAAATGTATGGAGAATAATTGCCCTCCAGTAATATTCAAAATATTTCATTTCAATCTTGAATTTTCAATGATTAAAAATATGTCTGAATTATCTTGGCAGAAAAACACTTTCTACCCTAATCCACCTGTCTCTTCTACATATAAGTAATTGGTTTGTCTCTTCTACATATTAGTAATTAGTTTGTCTCTTCGACATATTAGTACTTAGTTTGTCTCATCTACATATCAGTAATTGATTTGTCTCTTCTACATATTAGTAATTGTTTCGTCTCTTCCGCATATTAGTAATTAGTTTGTCTCTTTTACATATTAGTAATTATCTTATTTGTTGATTGAAAATAGGGCAAAGAGAGTACGGATAATAATGTCCATTTAGTTTAGCTACAAAAAAGATCCTACTTTTTCTTCTTTTAGCATGTCATCAGGGTAGTAACAATAAGGGATGTTATGATTTGGAAGGCTAATTCTTTAAGATCCTGCTTTTTAGATAACTTGACAGATGAATCTGAAAAGTTTCAATAATTAAACCTCAAAACTCTAAATGGTTTTCTCTGGTTGAGTATTGACAAAAATGTTTTTTTGAGGGGGAGGCAATGATCTTTTCCAACCATCAAGTGTCTGTCAGCTCTTAAATAAGGGGGAAAAAAGAACATTATCAGTTGCTCTACACTAGGGTCTTAGGTTACAAAACATTGAAAGAAAATACTCAAACTATTAGACTTTCCTCTCTGTTTTTCCCTCTTAAGGTTTTTTCAGCTGTTTTTGTTTTGTTTGATTTTAACTTAAATCTTGAACTTTCATTTATAAGAGAAGGGAACAAAAACACAACAAAATACAATTTTTTACAAGCATGCTAGGATGTGTTGGGTTAGAATACTTTAGGATAGGGCCGTGATTAGGGCCACCGCAGACCCAACAACTGCGGAGGATTCACAAGCTCTGTAGGGGCCGCAAGGTGCCTTGGATTCACAGATCTTTTGTAATGAAACAATTACCAAAATAATATATTACTAGGATTAACTAGAAAATCATTATCACACATATGTTGAAATATACATCTGTCAATCTATCTCTTTCTATATATATATATATATATACATTTGTATATGTACGTATATATAGACTTTGATCAAAGCCTATTGTGTGTTGGAGTGTGCAAGTTGCCTTTTTGTAGGGTAAAGAGGCTGCAGGATGTATTCTGCCATATGCAATTTTTACATGCTCTGTATACCTGATCTTTCTGAAATCAGTGTAACCTTTCAACTAGATGAGTTGCTCTCCCAAGTTAATGAGCCCCTTCTGCCTGAGGCAGAATTTGAAAGTGATATATATATATATATATAAGGAGGACTGAAAATGTTTGAAAGAGAATTTTATTAAGTTTGACTAAGTTTCTTGTAAAAAAACAAGAAAAAATTGAATTAATGATATTGAAAAGAAAAAATTAAATTCTTGTTAATGAAACACACAGGGAGAATGACATGAAATAAATATTTTTCAAATTGATAAATTTTAAAGATATTGATCAAGTAAAGACAATTTGAAAATCATCCATTTTTTTATTACTCACTCTGCATGCTTAAAAAATTTATATGTGTTCAAGATTAGAAACTTTAAAAGAATATGTTTTAATAAATGCCTTATAATGGTATTCACAAAATTATTATTTTCATTATTATTATTTACTTTTTATTTACTTCTATAATGAAAAAATTTGTTCTTTACCTAAAGAATTATTTATTTGAAAAACGGATCTTTTAGTCACTTGCAATTAAAAATAACTCTTCCAAAAAATCATCTTTTAATTAATTAGAATCATTTAAATTGTGCCTTTGGTGACTTCTGTTTAATCTTAAGTCACTTCCTCTTAATAAGGTTATAATTATTTGCAAATGCTAATTATTATACAGCTTAATTATTAAAGTAATTTGTAACTAGATTGATATAACTTTCTATGGCAAGAGAAAAAAATTTCAGACCAGTCAGACATTTTTCTTTTTAATCAAAATCTATTTTCACCATTATCATTATCATCAGTGTATTATTATTATTATTATTATTATGAAGAGTGAAGACAAATCGAAGATTTTTCCTTCAGGCTAAGAAAAGCGAAGAAGATTGATATTGATGAGATTATATTTACTTCTTTTTTTGAACAGATATCAGAGAACAGTTAAATTGATACAGATAAAAATTAGTTACCTTACTTATAGGGTTTTTAAAGTTCCCAAAATCATATAAACAATGTAAAGAAAAACATCAAACAAACGAAAAACTCTTCATGTTGTAAAATTTTGTAGTGCTTGATTGAATTTCCTATAATCTTCCGTGAAACACTCAGAGGCATTTACTTTTTATTAGTTTTTCTTCCTGTCTTTGCAAACAATATTGATTGATAAGTCAACTCGATTTTCATGATTAATCATATCAGTCCATTCAGACCAACTCAACTGAGTGGTTAACCGGACCCTACCCTTCTCAAGTAGGAACTGGTTTATCCTGGAAAAACATGCTTAAACCTAACATGATAGCTGAACGAAGAAGGAAACCCATTTTTCATTTGTTTTCTTACATAAAAAATGTTTATCTAATTTGTCATAGTAAAAGTGAAAGGTAGAGAGCAACCATTAGAATTTCAAACCAATTTTGTCATCTTTTCTCTTCATTGTATTTATTATGTTTAGTTGTATATTTCCATCTCAGGCTATCAATACTTAAACAACACTATCTGCTTTACTTAAGACATAGTTGAAGGGATAAAGAAAATTACTACCTTTCATAGGGGTATTTGTCTGAAAGTAAATTTAATGAAAGAACTGGGATTTCAGTTCACAATTTCAAAGTACAAGCACTGAACCACTGGACTATGGGGGCTTTTTCATAGTTAATTCTTTCAATCAATGGATCAATTCATAACCCACTTTAGAAACACATTTCAATTTTTTTAATGTTGTGTTGTTATGAAAATAAAGAAACAGAGAAATTTCTATTTATCATAAATCATTATATATTATGAATTATTATTACTATTATACTGAATGTTATGAATACACAATATAACCTGAATTTTAATATTTCAACTGACTGTAGGATTGTTTTGAGTTGCATTGCAATGAAATAGAGAAAAGAGTTAGAACAGAGATTTCTAGGAGGAACACAAACAAGCATGTGATGGGTATAAACAGAAGTGTAATTATCAGGGACAGAATAATAGTCTAAAAAAAGGAGGTAGTCATATAAGAGTCTTACTTTCAATAAGGGCATAAAATATTTCTTTCGTTTATTTATAATTTTTAAAATGAACATCACTAGATTCTTTACACAGGTGTGGAAATCCATAGCATATTGTGTTCATATAATAAATTTCATTTGGTCCATTATGTTCATTTTGAGACTAAGTAGGAATCACTATAAAGTTTGGTATGCCATGAAACCTAATTTTTTCTAGTATTTTTAAAAACCCAACAATGATGAGAGCACTCCAGCTCTTACTGCCTCATGGAAATAGCTCAATTGAAGAAAGTGAAATCAAGAAAATTGCATGATGGGACTTCAGCATGATTTCACTGGGTAAGCATTTTGGAGCACCATATTTCAATGGGGTTTTCTAATAGCCGTTTTGGACATATGGATTGTGCAAAATTGATGTTTTTTGCATGAACCATGATCATGATAGGGTTAAGACTGATGTATGTACATATGATTTGAAATCAGGTTACCTTGGAGCCACTTGATTGGTATTACTCATGCTCAAGAGTAATCAAGCAAAAAAGTCATCATAAAATGGAAGAAAGAAAAAAAAAATAGGAGAGAAAAAAAATAGAAAAAATAAGAATTAATAGGGAAAATAGATTTGCCTTGCAGTTGAAATAATTTTAGACACACTTAATTAAGCTTAATATTTACATGAAGAGAGGAGGGTATGAAAAATGGGTGAAGCTGATGAGGTATAAGGAAAGGAGGCAAAAAGGAAGTATTTGTGGTCAATAAGGTGTTGAAGTAAATTAATCATGTACCAAGTATGGTAGACTAGGAAGTACTTAAGGAAACGTAAAGAGTGAAGCTAACATGAGAGAATCCTCTCTCCTGGAAAATTACTTTAATATACATGGAAACAAGTTGGAATATATTTATTATGGGTAATGCACTTGCAAATATAATATGTTTACTTGCTCGATCAGTGACCCAGGTTTGGCACAAGGCCATTTTTATGTGCTCTATATACCTGGACTTTTTGTACTTAGTGTTGCTTTTCACCTAGATGAGTTACTGCCCCGAGTTAATGAGCCCCATCTGCCCAAGGAAACTGTAGGTGAATGCAATAGTTTTGACTGGGATTTGAAATCGCAGACTATGATTCCAGAGTTCAAGCTTTTACCAATGCTCCACTCTTGCGGCCCAAATATAATATATGTTTTAACTAGATGTATTTTTTTTGCATCAGATATTTCACCAAGATTATGTCTTTACCAGTCAAACATAAAACCAAGTTAAACACAGTGCCAGTTTTATGTGTTCTAGTGAAAGACAGTTGCACAGATTTAAAAAAAAAATGTTTTACTTCTATGCTTGAGCATTCCAGTTTTAGTACACCTTTGGCACAGGGCAATAAACCCAGAACTTTTCCTTTAAAATAAGAGACACCTCTTTAAAAGAGAGAAAGAAAGCAAGCTTTTATTTTCAAAACTAAACTGGCAAATGCAAGTGCCAACAAAGTGTAGAATAGGTTTGTTGTAAAACTGTAATTCCATGTAAGAATCTTCTGTATGTTAAGCACTATGTTCAACACTTTCCTTATTTGTTATCTCTTCTTGCTCATATTTATTACACAAAGTCTTTTAATTGGGAATGTGTGTGCATATAAATATACACACACATGTATGTATACTTGTATATGTAATTTTCAAGCCCAAAGTTCCAACTATTGTTTGTAACATAATATTGCAAGAAAATCTTTTTATATAAAACATATATATAAGAAATTTACTGTGAAAGTAATTGAAACTTACCAAAAAGGTAGCTTTTTGAAGTCTTTTCATCCTATTAACATAATACTTCAATTAGTCTATGAGGGTATTTGGGTTAAATACACCGTGAGAATTCATATATTATATATATATATATACATATATTTATGGGCACACACATATATGTAAAATATGTTTAGCAAGCTCCAATTCTACTTACAGTTTGAAATAAGAACATTTCATGTCACTGATGAGATACAACACAATGTTATATATTCTACAAGATTTTGCATTTAATCATGCTGTTATAAATTAATTTAATTTGCCTGAAATCCCTAAAAAATGTATTTATATACTAAAAAATCATATTATATTAGAAAAATTGTTGGAATTTAAATTTCATTTAATATATATATCTTTATACAAAAAAAAATCAATTTCATATAACATATTACATACTACATATGATTTTCTAGTTGAACTTTGAGCTTGAAGATTACATATATATGTATAACTATCAAAAAATACCAAAAGTTCAAAACTTTCATAAACTTGTCAATTTTATATTCCCATTTTAATAATTCAATGTATGCAAACACGATATCATTATATTTAGAATCACTTTCACTCAAGAATCTCAAGTGTTTTTGACAGTGTGTGTGTGTTTTTGTAAAGATACAGCCATTATAATGAATGAGCATATTTGGTTCTCTACCATGAACAGAGAATAATTTTGATTATTATTTTTTTTAACAAATTCTCTTGGACTTTTAAACTTACTTTTTTTTTTCATGCTTAATGGAACCATCTGAATTCGGTTTAAATTTTTGTTTTTAAATCTTCTAAAGAGCTTTACTGAGTTAAAGATTTCATCTAAACCAATACAATAAATTTTTCTTTATCTAAAATTACACTAAAATTTACCTTTTGGGCATACATTAAACCTGTTAATGAATATAATATTAATAATCATAATAAGGATGATAATAACAAAAGAATATAATTCTGCAAAGTTTGATAATAAGTCTGTTTTTAAATGTATAATGTTTAAACAAATCAATAAACTTCATTCAGAAAATACTATAGTGCTTCAATAAAATAAATACTTAAAATCAAATGGCAAGTTTTCAAGAGTATTTACAATTCAGAAATTCATGATTGAAATTTGATTAAAGAATATAATTGACACTCTTTGTTATAAAATTTTGACTATGAATTTCATTAAAATTCTATCATCCTGTCATGGTAAATTGAAGTAAAACCTGAAAGTTTCAAGTATAATCCTAAGGGTGCACCATGTCTTTTTTAATATACCTTAACTTTTTTAAACCTCAGTTTTGTGTATTTATGGCAAAGCTATTCTTCATAGGAAATGAATATTAATAAGCTTTAGAGGGTCTGCTTCCAATATTTTTTGTTCTATGCTTAACATGCACCAATGATTTTTATATGATTCAATCATCAACTTCGTATCAATCATAATGTTTACAAGAAAAAAAAGGACTTAGTGTTTTTGTAGATATTAAGATTTTATTAACTGCTATTCTTTGAGATTATAATGCTTGTAATTTCAGAAAGTTTATTCAATTATTATTGTTTTATACTGAAGTGTCTTTTTCCTTTTCCTTATTTTCACTGTAGAAGGCTTCTCCCTTTTTCTTGCCTTTTTTTATAATTTTCATACGTTTTTTTATTTTTTAGTTCATTTTTTTTATTTTTTGTTTTAGGAAAAGCAAGGATTTCTTTCTATTTTTTTATAGGCTAACTGGTCATTCCCCTGTGTGCGTGTTGTTTGTGTGTGTGTATTTTGGCCAATCCTAGTAAATAATGTTGTGGGTGGTAACCACTCTCCTTACCTCTGTACCTAAACACTTGAAAAATAGAATTGCTTCCTGACTTGAATGCATGGTTCGAAATACAGTTGGTTTGTTTTTTAAGCAATCTGCAAATGAAAGTCTAGAGTTAAATCTAAGAGTAAAATAAAGTTCCACACTAAAAAAAAATCATAAAAATAAATTTTTAAAAACCAACAGTAAACCCTTTTTAAAATGTTTTTGCCAGATTTTTTCCTTACTGTAATTTACAATTAACTTAACCCATTAACAACCAACAGGTTTTCTGATAAGTTTTTTTGCTTCTTGTCAGATTCTCTTATATGTTTATTATATAGTTTTGTTAATACTGATTATGAAAGTACAAATAGCTTGTTTTTAGAAGCTATTTAAAAAATTAATTAATAATGAGATTTCTCACCCTTGATTTCAAAATAGAACTTACATAAAGATGAGTTAGATTTTCATTGCTGATTAAGAAGTTAATATATTAATGTATCTATTCAAATAAATATTAATGTAAAAAAACAATAAACAACTAACTATATATCTTTTGTCTTTTGTCATAGAAATTTTACTGTTTTCAGAAATTATATTGTTTATAATAGCCTAGTCTGGTATAAAAGTTTTATCATGTTGTTAGCCATGTAGAACTTCATGTAATTCACTTGTTTTTTTTTCTCTGACGTATTTCTAACATATGAAATACATTGGCAGTTCAACCAATCACATAAGGAAACTTAAAAAAGACTAACTATTTCAACAGTATGAATCTATTTTCTACTTTACAATAGGCTTTTAACATTTTAGTCACAGACTAATAGAAATAGTTTATATATGTCTTGTTTTATTAAGAAACATAATTTGATTTTGGGGGGTATTTTCATATACATTCTGTCATATTTAATTTTATTATTTTGTCTTGAAGAAAGATTTGTTATATTCTTTATTTAAAAATGAAAGTTGAAAGCAAAAGAGTAATTCAATTTTTGAGAGACATAAAATGTCAAAACATTTCACAAATCTATGGTCTTATACAGATAAACAACTATCTATATTCATATATTGCCACTCAAAATGAGACAACTGATTTCTTTTTGTATTAAATTAGTGTTGTATATTCTTAAACCTAATATTCACCTATTTATGTGCATTTCATAATGTCTTCTATTCTTCCTAAATATTTCCCATTAAAGTATTTTGTAGAAAGCTTTTTAGCTAGTTATTTTTCTTGCATGAAGAAAAATCTTAATCTTACTTATACTCTTACATACATTTACATGCATAGTTGATTCATGTAGACATAGAGTAAACAGCCTTTAAAGGCTATTAGTTTCTTGCCAGTGTTATCATGCTTGCACAGACAAAAAGCTCATAGTCACCTAAGGCTGTTGATTTCATGTCTATGCTAATCAATTGTACATGTTCAATCACTGATATTAAGCATTCTTAGAAGTGCAGGAAAAAAATTACAATATTTGATATTAATATAGATACACATTGGTAACACTTTTTCATTGGTGCATATTTTATTAAAACTAAATGGACAATACTGATTCTATAACATAGATGAATTTAGCCCTAGAGCCCTTACAATTGACAATGACTGAATTATCAGTGAAATCTTTGTATTTACTTTTCCAATCATAGTTCAATGTTTACTAAAAAAAGAAAAAAAGTACTAATATAATTAATCATATTTCATCTCAAGAATTTTGAAAAATAATTTTATATGCTATTTTGTCCTTGCCAAATGCAAAATGTTGTTATCATTCCTAAAATGGTATCTCCAGCAAAGTTGAAGCAATGGTAAAAGCTTGGAATTTGGAATCGTAATGCGCAAGTTCAAATCCCATTCATAACCATTGCATTCAACTTAAAAAATGGCCTTGTGCCAAACTTGGTTGATACTGCTCACCAAGTAAATATATAAAAATGGTGTCTCCTTTTTGGATCAAATGAACTTAAATGTCTTTTTTTTTTCTTTTGAATCCTCAGGTTCTTCCATTACAATTACAAGAAACAATAACGTTAATTGTCGAGACAGCCTCTCCAACCGAGCCACTTCTCCATCAGCACCTTCTAACATTCCCACCCCTGGAGGTAAACTCCTTAGTAATCGGGCACCAATTCCAGGACTTGAGAAACAGCCTGGGCGTATTCCAACGTTAAACTCAAACCAAGTTGTTCCTCCACAGTCCTCTAAGAGTGCTCTACAGAAACCAGCCATAGTCTCAGCATCAGGGAATAAGAACTCTATGCTAGATAAGTTTAAGTTTTTTAATAAAGAGAAAGAAAAAGGACGAGGAACAGGAATTGTAAAAAGCCCATCACGCACCAATAGTGGATCTGTGACTAGTAATATTCCACTCACTAAAAGTGATACTGAAGCAAAGAGTGACCTAAAGTCCTCAAACAATAGTGCCAGGAGTTTGACTTCTACGGAAAATGGGTCCTCTGCTATTCCAACCGGATCTAGCAGCCCCAAGCCAACAACAAAAATAACAAAGAAAGGATTAAGTCGTCCATTCAACTCCAAAAGGGATTCTTCTGGATTATCCACTGATGATAACACATCTAAGCGTAGCACTCCTTCGCCTTCACCCCAAGCCCGCACACCTAGCCCTAATTGTGCAAATCAAGTAACCCGTAAAGTTTCTCCGCCACCAGGAAAGAAGTCTTCCGGAAATAGTAAACTAGAAAAGAGTGACTCCAAACTTGGTCAATCTAAAGATGATGACTCTGGTGGGTCGAAGAAGAATTCCAAAATTAGTAGCCTGATCCCCAAAGGGGGAAAGTCCAAGCCTTCCGCCCCAACCTCCCAGATTCTGCCGCCACCGTCGACCGGAATTCCAAAACCGAAATCGGCCAAAAGCAACAAAGAAGATAAAATAAAGATAACACCAAACATACGTGATAGCAACAAAGGAGGACATTCTCTGTTAACTCCTTCCTCATCTAGTAAACAGCCGAAAAATTCGCGTCAGAATCTAAACGTCCAGCAGGCTCCACCCCCTCCCCTTCCTGATGAAGGGCAGCTGTCACAGCAGCTGCTGAGCATCCCCAGTGACCATGTGCAGAGCCGAGACTTTCATGATGTCTGCAATGGTGATAAAGAGGGGTACAACTACACAGGTCAGTTTTTAAACTCTCCAAGTATTCGACAAGTTGCTGCAGTCCAAGGTCATAATAATCGTGGTCTAAGCCCTATCACAATGGTCGGAAAAACAGGTATTCCCGGAAAATCTAGCAGCCACTATGTTGAAGTGACTGTTCCGGCTGTTGGCTATGAGTCTGAACGAAGCAGCCAAAACCGGAATTCACAGCAAAACAAAGAAAGGGAGAGTAACAGTGATCGTAGTGAAGCGGTATCACAAAGCATAAATGTAGTTAAACCTACCCGCTCACTTACCCCAAACTCCTTTACCCCAGTGGCCAAGGTCGACGGAAACACACAAACCAACCTATCAGCTCTTCAGAGACAAACTGGTAAAAAGCTAGATATGGTCAAGGAAAATTGCAATGCGGGTGATGATAACTCAAGAGATGATAAGTCGAGCATGGATAACCACTGTCAAAACGAGAGCTTCATCCAGCAGACGTCTCACTACGAAGATCTGATCGCTGCAGAACGGCCGACCACCAACTCAATGAACTCTCCTCGGCTTGGGGTCAAGATTCTGAGCTCGCAACTCACAAAGCCTGCAAACAATGTTGCAATTGTGCAGCCGCGACATGGCGAGAAAATTGAGACAACGTTTGATACGGAAGTTAGGACGGAAACTGTGACAAAGTCTGGCAAGGAGACAATAATCACAGACAAGGATAACAAAGAGACGACTTTTATAGACGATGCGGGAGAGACGATGGACATCAAACCGATGCCCCCGATAATGCGAGCCATGCCCTATGGCTACTTCAGGGGCTATGTTGGAACATCGTCAAACAAGAATTTCCACATCCCAGGAATTTCTGTACCAACCTCCCTATATGCGGGAGGTGGAGGGGGTGGATCTAGCAGGCTGAGCATGAACAGGTCCTACATGGACCAAGGTGGCTATTACAGTTCTGCTCAAATCAAAAGAGCCATGTCTTCTGGAGGACAGAGCACCATTGAAAGTGACTATGCCTCCGACATGGATACGTACGATTATGTATCTGGCTATGTATCCGATGGGGATATACTCCGTAGCCAGCGATGCGATGATGCGGGAAGTGGATACCTAAGTGAAGGAGGGGCATCCTTGTATGCTCGACGATTACAGCAGCGGTTCCGAGAGGGGATGCAAGCTGTCAAAGAATGCATGCAGAAAAGCAGCGGAATTTTAGACTACGACAGGTAAGGACTATTTTCTTCCTTTTTTTTTTTTTAACTTTATCAACTGTTCACAACAACTATTTACATAGTTATATTATCAATATAGATACATGTATGTGTGTATATGTATGAATGTATGTTTGTATGTATGCATCATTCTATATAGATATTTACATTCATCTATCTTTTGCAAACCATTATACAATAGAATAATTGGGCAGCGACGTTGGAGCATTGGTAGAAGCTCGGGCTGTGAGATCGTGTTACGCGAGTTCAAATCCCAGTCAAAACC
>JAUZSX010000023.1:823474-847427 GCA_034780655.1 Idiosepius hallami | reverse complement strand
ATAATAATAATAATAATAATAATAATGATAATATTTAGTTTCAAGATTATAATAATAATAATAATAATAATAATAATATTTTGTTTCAAGATTATAATAATAATAATAATAATAATAATGATAATATTTAGTTTCAAGATTATAATAATAATAATAATAATAATAATAATGATAATATTTTGTTTCCAGATTATAATAATAATAATAATAATAATATTTCGTTTCAAGATAATAATAATAATAACTAACAGAACTAGTGTAAATTGCACGGTAGATGATTACTTTAACCCCCTTATGCATTAATTTTTCATTACATAATGAAACAATGAGAACTTCTTCCTGTATAAAAATAAATCTTCTAATGCTCCCCTCTTCCACACTTCTCCCCTCTCCCATAATGCCTCTTCTTTCCACTTCTCCCAATTCTCTCCCCTTTTCTACAATTCTCCCCTTTTACCACTTCTCCACTATTCTTAATTGGAAAAGGGGAAGTGATATCACAGCCCCACCAAAAAGTAAAGAATTAAAAGAAATGGTAAAATTGTAAAATAGTCATGTAACAACATATTGTCACAGCCCTACCCATAAGTAAAGAATTAAAAGAAATGGTAAAATCGCTTCAAGTCTGGGATAAGAATAATCTTTGATAAAAGCATATTATCACAGCCCCACCAAAAAGTAAAGAATTAAAAGAAATGGTAAAATTGTAAAATAGTCATGTAACAACATGAATATTTTTTTTTAATAAAAGCATATTGTCACAGCCCTACCCATAAGTAAAGAATTAAAAGAAATGGTAAAATCGCAAAATAGTCAAGTCTGGGACAAGAATAATCTTTGATAAAAGCATATTATCACAGCCAGACACAGCCCTACTAATAAGTAAAGAATTAAAAGAAATGGTAAAATTGCAAAATAGTCAAGTAACGACAAGAATATTTTTGGGATAAAAGCATATTGTCACAAACCTACGAGTCACCATACCACCAGCACCAACTTGTGAAAAATGTCAATTTTTAGGGGTATAATTCACGTGTCTGCTTATGGTTGGAATTCAGAATTCAGCTTAAGGTTTTAAGCTTACGATAGGTAAAAAAAACAATAAAAATGGCAGCCGCCATTAAAAACCTTGGTAAAAAATTGAGTATCAAAAGAAAAGACAACTAGAAAATTATTTGTCAGCCATAATTTAAAAAGCATCATTCGTTAAAAACCAACCTGAATATCTCTAAAAAGCAACATTTGAAAGCTGACTATTTAGTTGGCGAACAAAGTGTTTCATTCAATTAAAACATTAAAATAATACCAATTAATAACACTGGGCAACAATTTTTTATTTCTTGAATGTTGTCTAGATTTCTACAAATGATTTGGGGTATTTTTGCATTACTGAATCAGGAAATGGCACCCGTTTCTCTCCATCAGGTCAGATTTTTGTGCTGCTAAGTTGATTTAAAAAAGAAATCAGATCATGTGATAAAATCAATTAATTTTTTTTATGGTATTTTCAGCTGATTTTTGCCAATGCATATCACGACACAGAACGATTGAACCTGAATATTTCGGGTCATTAAAATAATTATTTCCAATCAAAACAATTATTCAACGTTGCTTTTTACTCTCACCAACCTCTTTCAAAATGCTCCACACATGCATGCATACATATAGACAAAAACCTAAAAAGCATGTGGCCATAGTTTAAAAACTAGACCTGATCGAGCAAAACCAATGTGATTTTTGGATTCAGCACAACAGATTTGTCCTAAATTACCTGAAAAAATACAAACACCAAATTTGTTGTTGACCAGTGTAATTTGTATTGTTTTAATGTCAATCAAACTGCTGTCTTACAACCGGTGCAAATCCCAGTGAAAAAAAATATTTCTCCGTTTGCTTGTTCTTCAAAAGCGCCGCAAAGTTTCTGCCTGATTTAACGCCTAAACTATAATTATTCCGTAATCAGCAACCGCATTAAATCCTTCATTGAAGTTCGACGAAAATAAAAATTTTGAGGGCTTTTGGGGATTTTTTTTAGTTTAATCCTTTGGATCCTAAAGAGCTGATATATCGGTCCCCACGACATAAGGCAAAACGGGCTTAACACTTTGAAGCCCGACTTATCAATGTTATTCACTCAGAGCCTTTATATTAGAGGAACATATTTAAGCCAAAATATTGGTGTATCTTTTTTTGCTTTAATTTTTCATGGCCGATACATCGGCCTCTTAGGATCTAAAGGGTTAAGTAAAAATAAAAAAAAAAAACTACACATAATTTTGTCTACACACTTTGTGAAAAAAGTTTATTTTGCTGGTTTTGTATTGATTGAAGAAGAAAAAAAAACTTACCAAACTTTTTAAAGGTTCCCTTCCTAAAAAGATTCCAAAATGTCTAAATTTGGGCGAATATTTGGTTCGTCTTGAACTTTTTAGCAAATAAACAGTGAAAAAAAGTAGATCCAAATTTCAGCCGCTACAAAAGCTCGTAATGAATGCTGGCTGCTGCAGTGAAATGCTGTCTGTGGTGGCCTCAAGGACGACTTCCTCTCAAACCCAGCCCAGACCCAAAAATTCTCAAAAAACAAAAATGTCATAGAAGCCTTAAAAAAAAAAAAATACACAACAAAACCGACCCATTTCCAACCCACACGCACTTAAAAAAAATTCTAACCAGTAATTTATTTGGTTTAAAACCCGGATGTAAATTTAGCTCTGGGTTTGAGAATATCAGAAAAAGTCGACTTGAAATAACACTTTTATGGTTTAAATTTCACAGTATGATTGATTCATTTCACCAAAAATATTCACACTCACTACGCTCAAAAAAGAGGAGAAAAACTCCTAAGACAACAACCAAAAGTTATATAAAAAGTGGTATTCATGCAGGAGCGCAACGATTTTTGGTTTGTTTAATAAAATTGAAATTTCGTGCCGCAAACGGAAAACGGATGTTACTGCTGTTTGACTTGACGTCTTAACGAAATCAACAAATGATATCTCAACAATTTTTATTAACACACGAGAGAATAAAGTAAGCAATACAATCTGTCATTTAAAAACAAAACGAAGAAAACCAATACATGAACAGTCATTTTTCTAACGTAAATATAATTTAATTAATTAGGCCTCTATAACTTCCCACACTCTTTAAATAATTCGTGGAAAAGTTGTTGTATTGCCTTCTTTTCGTTCAAAAAAATATTGGTCGTTTAAAAACTGACAGTTTGTTGTATGTTGTATTGCTTACTTTCTTCTTTTGATTTGTTTAGATATGCTTTGCTTCGGTGTTTTCGTTAAAACATAAAGTCGATTAACAGTTACTTTCCGTTTTCCGAAATTTAGAATTTCCATTCCATTTTTAAACAACCCCAAAATCGTTCCGCTCCTGCATAAATACCAAAGAAATAAACAAACATAAAAAAAGTTCTAACACAAAGATTTTTTACGTGTATCTATAAAAAAAACTATATAAAAGAAGGTCCAGGATGAAGATCTATTTAAAAAAATTGAAATTTAGTCGAGAGAGCACTGACTCTAATTAGGCACAAGAAGGCTCTTTATATGAGCGTTTTTGCATTCAGTGTTACCCTTCACCTAGATGAGTTGCTCTCCCGAGTTAACAAGCGACATCTACCCCAGGAAGATAAAGGTGCGTTTTGCATTTAGTGTTGGCCTTCATCTAGATGAATTGCTCTCCCGAGTTAACGAGCCTTTTCTGCCTCAAATTGCAAGGGGAGCTTACTCTCGTAACCTCACTTTGACAGAACTTTTATTTAATTCTGTCGCAATTTATATTTTTTCGTTTTGCAATTTTGCAATTAAATAAAAGAGAGTAAGCTCCCCTTGCAATTTGACGACCAATCAAAATCAAGAACCACTGTGTACAAGGCAGGAAAAATGGCGAAATATTGTTATTTCGTTTGTTTACATTTAGCGAAGACAAGCTCTCATGTTTTTTCTTCGCTTACAAAAGTTAATTTTTAAATGAGAAAACGCTATTGAGTGCCAAAAAAAATAGTTTGGCTATAGCTCCCATAGTCAAAGAATTCTCTGGAATAAGTTAAGCGGGATTAGGAAATTACCAAAAATGTCTGAATTATTTCTTAGATATTAATTAATATTGTAATTATTAGGATTTTAATTAAAATGTCTCATGATTTTCGACACTTCAATTTTTCTGTAAAAATGTACAACAAGAGTCTTTGTTTAATTATTGAATAATTTCTTAAAATATTCTTTCAACTTAAATTTTATTATTAAGTAACATTACAAAATCACATAAGTATTTATTAGATTTTTGGATCAATTTCATGATTAGGACAAAAGAAAACCTCTAATTTTCTATTGTTGATTTTTTTGGGAGGAGTGTTATGGGTTTGCTCTGAATATAACAATACTTTTTTTTAATTTTTCTATTTTGTAGCAAAGCAAAAAATATCAACAAATAAAACGATTTTCAAAAATAACCCTTCTTGTCGCTCTCTCTGGTGCTCGTTTTAAAAACCTATCAAAAATCAGGTAATAATTTAATATGAAATTTTCACCGATTATTAATTGAATTGTAAAAGGTAGTCAATCTTTTTTTTTTTTTTAATCGATAAATAATAATTTTGTCGGTGGGTCGTCCGTCACTACAAGAAATGTTTACATTACTTTACAAAGTTACAATGCTAAACTAGAAGATGCCGATTTTCTTATGGTCAAATACGAAATAATCTCGAAAAATGAAAGGAAAATTGATCAAACAAAACTACATATTAATTTGTTTCAAAAATAGTTTTTATTTTCTCAGGAAATGTAAGAATTGAATTTTCCTTATTGCAATTTTGTTGTTGCCCGAAAATTAAATGGAATCAAGACAGATGTTCAAAAAATATATTTTGTAACAAAAACAAAAATAAAAAAGAAATTGGAAAAGAAATTCATCCAATAATTTATAAGCATTTAAAATATATTGATTCAAACAGATTTCTGTTTTTAGCCATTGTTAATGAAAAAAATTCTAAAAAAACATCTTCATTAGGTTTTTAGAATATAGATACTGATTTATTTACATAAAAAGTTAGCTAAAATGGATATAAAGTAACCTTATAATTGTTATTATCAAATTACAAAAAAAACAATAAATAAATCAACGAAAACACTTACTTGTCTTTTTCTGTACCGAAAATCGAAGCAAGATACTCCGCCATTTTTCTTATCTTCTTCGTTAAAATTTGTAGAGGATCATGGGTAATTATTATGATTATATATTTTACGTTTTCGGGATTTTTTAAATAGTTTTTTTTATATAAAAATATCTTTTAAACGAGATAAATTTTATTTTTTATTATTGATTTAATTTATTTCGTTATTTAGTTTATTTCGTTCTCTTTGAATAAGAATAGAAAAAAAATGAATATTTACGAAAGTAACCGAATAAAAAATCGATTATAGATTTTTAGCAACTTGTTAAAAGAATTCGGAGTTTGTGTGTGTGTTTATGTGTATGTATGTGTGTGTGTTTATGTATATGTGTGTGTGTGTGTGTGTGTGTGTGTAATCTTGGGAACTTGTGTTTGTGTTTGTCTTCAAGTTGACAAAAAATGAACGAATATTGATTTTTCAGAGAATTATCTCCTACCCGCATATTGCGTGTATGTGTGCTTCTTCTTCGTTATTGTTCGTGTTTAAATTGACAAGAGTTTTCTAGTTTTTTTACCCCACTAAACAACACAAACAAACATTATTTTTTAAATATTGTGGTTGGATAATAAATAAATTAAGTTATCCGTCCAAATAAATGATTATTCTATTCTATTGTTATCCGTCAGTCAGTTTTTTTGTCTCTTTAACTGCCGTTTGATCAATAGGACTTAGGAGAAAAATTGTTACTAGACTGACGGTACTGTGGGCATGAAGACAGAGAAAACAATTAGACTTCAGCCACAACCATATAGATTTTATTAAACATTTCCCTAACCTGAGCCATAAGGTCTGTTTTGTGAATACTATCGATTCTCTGAAGGCTTCACATTATCAGCAATTATTCACCAGCCACCCAGCCTACCCACCTACCAAGACAAATTCCCTTCTTTAAATCATAATGTATCTCGTCTCACCTTTTTCCAAAACTGACAAAACAATGCTTGAGCGTCTCTCAAATGTCAACTGTCAGGACTATGTCCAAAAAGGGCCATGCCAGCAGAGAGATGTTGAAAAAAGGCCAAATCTTATAGATTATCTAATGAGAGCATGTTAAAAGTCATTTTAGATTGACCCTTGAAAGGAATCCTGTCACTCCTTGAAACCTTTACACACTTCTACAGACACATTTTGGTTTGGTTTCCAGGGTCACTTGATTTACTCAATTTAGGTACTTCATTCATTACTCTTGAAACTGCATTATTAGGTGAATTTTCTTACAAAGTTAAGAATTGTAAACTCACTCTCCTACAAGACAGTGTTGTAAGACAAGAAATAGTCAGCAATATGATATTGAGCACTAGTCTTCCCCCCCCCACTTTAAATAAATGAGATCCTTTCCGATAAACATAGAACCATGGAGGATCTGAATGGAGCTATTTGTGAACAAATTGCCCACATGGACAAAGCCATAATTAAAAATATTGTGTAGCTATCACTAAAAAAAACTATGTATGTATGCGTGCATATTTCTTTAACCCAAGAATATCAAATCAAAAAGTCATAATTTGTTGTAAACATATTTTTTGGCCAGAACAAAAATGTTTTGAGTTGCACAATGTTGGGCTATGCAGCTAGTATATGTATTGTGTTTATGGGGCTTATTAATTTGGAAGGTAGCTCATCTAGGTGAAGGGTAACACTGATTTCGAAAGCTTACAATAAGTCCTCCAGGTCCGGGGTTGAGCATAGGGCTAGCGACTCTTTCTTGTAAAAATAAGTATGCTACAGAAACAGCAAAAAAACAAATTTGCAGCCTAACGCACCTCTGGGTGTAAAGGTTGGTGATATATACGATATTTACTTGGTGAGCACCCCCAAGCTTAGCACAAGGCCATTTTTACGTGCTCTTACCCGGGCTTTATATATTCGGTGTTACCCTTCACCTAGATGAGATGCTCTAACGAGCCCCATTGCCCGAGGCTGCTAAAGTGAAAGTACTGGGTTGACTGTAAATATTCCAACATTACCAGTTAGAAATTTTTAAATTAACTTTGTACATTTCAAATTGACCTACTCAGTGATTGCAAAATGCATAAATGAACCATTACATATCAAGAACTAGTGTCATTTCAGAATTGTGACTTAACCATATATATTCTGAGATTCTAAGCCATGTTGGTGAACTTGCCTTTATCTTATTCTATGATATATACAATGTGTGTGTATGTCTAAATATACAGTGGATAGCAAAACTATTTAGTATATTGTTTTGTTGTTTATTTTATATTTCGGGAAAAAAATAACAAGTTAATTTCAATGTTACACCCAATCTTTAAACAAATTTTATCTATATAAAAATAAAAGTAAAATGAAGATAGACTTAGTTGACAAATATTTATTAACAAAAAAAAAATGAAATTGCCCATGTGCAAAAGTATTTAAAACCTGTAAAATTTAATTCTTAAGCTGTCATTTCATCTTGCTGCAATCTTTTCAACCAATTATAAGGCAGCAAAGACTTCCAGATCCTTACAGATCAGACATTGCACATGTTCCTTCTTTCATTAATGTTTTAAAATAGTTAAAACATGACTAATGGTATGTGACATGAATCCAAAGTAAGGCACAAACATAGAAAAGTGTCCACAAAAATAGCTTCAGAACATAATTTGGTGTGCTATTGTGAGAAAATGGAAAACAATGGATAGGGATACTAAAAATCTTCTGAGAAGTGGTTGGCCATGTAAATCAAATGGACTTAATGCTCGTTACATTCCTCATAATGTGAAGAAAGAACCATTTCTAACACAAATAGAAAAACAGAGAGCAAATATTGAACTAAGTAAGAGAAGAATCAAGAGATCATTGAATTGTACAGGCCTGTATTCTAGATCACAGAGATAAACTCGATTGTTGAATTCTAGATGCATGAGTGATCGTTTGAAGTTTGTTTATAAATATATCAATGTGAATTGGATGACTTCAGGAATAAAGTTATTTGGTCAGATGAAACAAAAGTTGAGCCTTTCAGAAGAAACATGCACACTTGTGTATAGAGGGAAAATGGCACAGAATATAAACTAACACTATTTTCTCTGTAAAATTGGAGGGGGGTAGAAGTGTGATGATTTGGGGTTGTTTATCAGCAAATGGAGTTGGAGAAACTAAAATCATAGATCAGAAAATGAATGCAACAAAATACATTTTTGTCCACAAATCATCAAGAATTCTACGGATTTAGGATTGGGCCCTCACTTTATCTTCTAACAAGACTAGGATTCATAGACACAAAAGTTTAAAGTTAAGGGTGCATTCAAGAGATCCCATGAGTATGAAGAAACTGAAGAAAGTTTTGTTAAGAAGAATGGCTGAAACAAACCAGCAAATGATTGTAAGAAACTAATAGGCTGTTATGGAGAGTATTTTGAGGAATGTAAAGCAGAATAGAGGATATGCGACTAAATATTAGCAAATGTGCTAAATACTTTTGCATATAGGTAATTTGATTTTAATAAATATTTGTCAACTAAGTATTTTTCTTTTATTCAAACATTGAGTGCAAATTTCATTGAAATTAACTGGATATTTTTTGAAAAATACGAAAAAAAAAAAATGCCCCAAATACTTTTGCTACCCACTGTATACAACTCTCAGAGATATGTATTTTTATAAAGACATATAATAATGTTAAAAAAAAAACAATGAATTTTCAATGTAAAAAGTTTTGTTATTTTTAGAGCGTTAAACTTTTTTTTTTTTTAAATAATAATAATAAAAAGATTCCAGTAGAATTATACACTAACTTACTTTCATCTCAAATCTTTCACCAATATACTTATGCCCTAGTTCCTTTCTCTTTGAGTAACTGTCTGATTCCATTACACTTAACCATCCTTGACATGCATGCATTTTGAATCATGTGATTTGCAGTTTGGATAACAAAAAGAAAAATCATCAATTTATGACCCAAGTTCAATTTTAAGTGGAACACAGGAAATTTCATTTCTAATAATCTTTCTGAAATAGTTCCATTTTCATCCTTGCTTCATTTCTTCCAACTACATCACTGATATAGTTTAAAATTATCCCAATTACATTTTCTCTTCTTTTGTTTAATAATAGAAGGCTGTGATTTTCTAGAGATTAAATGTGTTGTGTTTTGCTTTTTAAATATGATTTCTAGAAAAATAAGAATTATTGTTTATTATTTTATACGATGGGAACTACTTTTTGTCATTATTATAACTATTCCGTAATATGCAGCTCACCAAACAGTCTATAATCTATCTTATAAAAATAATGTGTTGAATTTAGTCTATTGGGTGAAGAGTTATAAATTTCTTAATAATTAGAATGAAGATCAAATTCGGATGTTAATTATAAACTGACAAAATCTAAATAAATCTTGATTTTTATTACAGTGAACCATAATTTATGTAGTAATTTAAAATACAGAAAATGTAAAGAGAAAATTGGCACTTTTGAGAAAACTAATTGCATTTTCCTCTTATCAATTCCCTTTGGATAGGTAGAAATTTCTTTCTCTTATCTACATTGCAAATATCAGTATCAAAACTTTAATCTATCATTAAAACTTACCTTGAGGACCATTCACTAAACAAAATTATAAATTCATTATTCAAACTTCCTTGAGGTGATTGATTATTTAAATGTTTATAGGGATTAATTTTACTAAATGCCAAGTACAATGTTTGAATGTCATTTAAAACATGAGAAATGTAATAAATACAAATATTAATTAGTAGCACTAAATCATACAGTCCATTATTTATTTTTATAGGATTAAATATTTCTTGGTCAATAATAAAAGCAATTTAGGAACAGCTGAATAAAAAGAATATTCTGTTTTCTTTACAACATTAGTAATAATGATAATACAATTTTAGTAATTTCTGAAATCATTCCATACTAAATATTATTTTGCATAAAAGGTTTATTTTTTATATATAGATATCTTAATTGATCCATAAGGAAAACTATGTGATATAATAATGAATTAATCAAGTGACTTTCAGTAGATGGAAAAATAATATATTGATTTTTCAGTTAAAATCTTATAACGGTTGAGGGGTTCTAATCCATTTTTTTAACAAGTACTTTTGGTTTGCATCAATCAACTTTAGGGCTTATCTTTTTTCTTTTCTTTTGAAAAAATGTTTAATATAAACCAAAATTATAAAATAATCCAATCTCAAAAGAAAGGAAAAATTTACCAAATATTTCTTAACATTTGCAGTTCTTTTCTATCATCATCATCATCATCATCAAATAGATGCTAAAGCAGTTGGGTATTTCTTGTTTAACTTATGCTACTGCAAGCTATTCAGTTTTTCAATGTACATTCACTCAATGGACCCAACCACCCACCAGATTCAATGTTGTTTGAGCTAGAAATTCTGAAGACGACACAATGTATAAAAAATACTGTTGTGGTTGCTTTATTCTTCAGGTTAAGTGAGAATATTAAGAAAAAAATTATTGATAATCTCACAATAGTTTTTTCTCGCCCGTTTATTTTTCTATTTTTTTAAGCTATTCAATTTTTCTTTTCCCAGAATTTGATTCCTATCATCAGCTGCTATTGTAAACAACGACACAAACAACAAGACATATTCTAGATAAACTATTATTGTTAGTTGCTGAAGAAAGCAACGCATTTCTAAGTGGATTTGAAGGTTCAGATGAATAAATCTGATCTCCATTGCAGCTGTTGTAGTTCTGCATTGTTAGAGTTGTTGTTTCCCCCAATTACAGTGGATAAAAAAGTATTTGTAAATGCATTAATGTGCCAAACTACTTGAAAATTATCAGAAAAGATGGCATCTAAATACAAAATAGAGGCACTAACACCGTGCTCTTACAATTCTTGACTTATAAATTTAGTTAAGCAATGACCTATTTGTTCACTAGAAACTGAGTATATGTTTACTTAGCCAAGCACAAACCCAATTTAGGTACAATGCCATTTTTACATGCTCATTATATCCCTTTGGCTTTTGTAATCAATGTTACCCTTCACTTAGATGTGTCACTCTCCTGAGCTAATGAGCTCTATCTGCCTGAGGTAACTTAAGGTATATGCAATGGTTTTGACTGGGATTTGAATTTGTTTTATACGATTCCAGGGTCCAAGCTTTTATTAATGCCCTACCCTTGGTGCCTTGACTAAAAACTGAGTAACTATTTTAATTTTTTAGATTCAAGTTTCAATTCTGTAAGAAATGTTATATTAAAGCAATCTTGACTATTAATTCTGTTGAGAACCCAACTCAGATTTATCTCAAGGTTGGTTATATTCATGGTTTTCGTGACAAATTGTTCTGCCTTACTGCTA
The DNA here is from genome assembly GCA_034780655.1 of Idiosepius hallami. NCBI lineage: Eukaryota > Metazoa > Mollusca > Cephalopoda > Idiosepiidae > Idiosepius > Idiosepius hallami. The sequence continues at coordinate 835,946 of JAUZSX010000023.1, read as the reverse complement.
TTAGGCTGTAAGTTTTCTCTTCTTGTGATTTTTATTTCTGGGATGAAACATCTACATGATTCGTGAGCAGCATATATATCTGTTTTGAAATCATTGTGTTTTATCTTGATCTAGATGAACTGCTCTCTTGGGTTTATAATACAAAAAAAAATCCTTCCAAAATTATACACTAACTTACTTTCATCTCAAATCTTTCACCAATATATTTATGCTCTAGTTTCTTTCTCTTTGAGTAACTGTCTAATTCCATTACACCTAAGCCATCCTTGACATGCATGCATTTTGAATAAAAAAACAATCAAAAGAGAATATTGTATAGTTTAAACCTATTTGAAATCAATCCTATTTCCCATGGTTCTCCACAGTCTAATTTTAAATCGTAAGTAAGTAGTCCAAACTGTTATCAAGAGAATTATTTTATGTAAAAAATAGATATATGTAACATCTCCTGGCCAAGGAAATCCTTGACAATGAACTGACAAAGAAATATCTAATTTCTGCTTAATATAATTGCTACACACAACTAGTATTTTATATCACTTAAATGTTTAAACATGTTTATAATTTTTTAAACTTTCGTTTTGTTGAATGTAATGTGATAATGTAATAATAGGCAAATTTTTGTTTTTTTAAATGAAAATACTGATTTTATACCCATGAGAAGTAATTATTGATTAAATAATATGGCACAGATATAGGAAGAGAATATTAAGTTCTTATATTTCTGTGGGGGTGGGGGTGGGGGTATGTTGGGGGGATAATTAATTTTAATCAGAATCCAAAAGGACAGATTGCATCAAACTTCCTCAAGGATTGGACAAAGTCAAAATTTATTTGAAATATTTGCTTATCCTACTATTTTGTTATGTAGTATACTGATTTATGTCTTTTTTTGTTTCAGTTGATGTAAATATATATATATATATATATATATATATATTGACATAAGGAAATGGTGACTCATGCTGAAATATAGATTTAGAGTTTTATGCCTTTAGATGCAACAAGAATGCTTTAAATATTCAGCTATGGTTTAGTCAATAAATATTTTGAGATATCATATGTTAAAATATTTTAGGTATAAATATATTAATATAGGTTTTTATAGTAATAATCACCCATGAAAATCAGGTCTATAAAAAAATACATTGTTTTTATGCAATTATAATTTCAAATGAGTTATGTCTCTATTCAAAAGTTCAAATAAATAGTTCATGCTATCTGATAATAATTCAAATGCTAACCATTGAGATGTATTGTGATAGATTATTCTATCATTTTTAGTTTGCAAATGAAGACTTTAAAGAATATATTCAAGAAAATGTTATGAATAAGCTTTCATAGAAAGAAAATCAATGAATAGTAAGCAGGTTATTTTGATCTCTTTAAGAATTTGCATATATTTCTATTTATCACTGCAGAACAGGAATTTATTTGCCCCTAGTTGTTGATTAAATGTTTTCATAATATTCTAATTTTATTGTCTGTGAAATAAAGCCTTTTGAAAATATTGTCAACAACCTTATTGTTTTTTCAGGTGATTTAATCAAAAGGTTTATATATTTTTTGTTATACCATGTCAATTATTTGAAATACAGAATATTGTCTTTCTTTATAGATACTCATAAATGCATGATTGGTCATTTTTATTAGCATATTTTTCGCTTCAAATTTGATATCAAAGAATAATCAGGTTTATTTTTTTTGTTGTATACTGACAAACTTCTAGAACACATTTTGATTATCATTTGTTTTATGATCATTCTACATATTTTTCCCATATAAAAATTACATATTTCAGTGAAATATATGAACAATGATAGAGAAATCTTTCATTATTTATATGAAGGATGAAATTATTTCAGAACAATGAACTGTTCTTTTCTGTATCACTTTTGTGTAGTTATGATACCCTATTAACACCGATGACCTGTTTAATAAAATAATATATTCAATTACTCGATGAAGTAGCATTGATAATTTTTCTAAAGGGCTCCCTAACTTTACATTTTAAAATTATCATTTAAGAATTATCAAATTTTATTGTATCTCATATTAAATAATTTTGAAATATCAGCAAAGAAATATTAAATCATCTTTAGTTATTGAAATTATTTCCTTTCAAAAGCAATGACCAAACCTTATTTATATCCAAACAAAAGTCAGAAAATCGTTTGTATAAAATGTTACTTTTCTATTTAGTGAATCTAAAATCAGTATCAAACAATGCACAAATATTAGAAATAAAATTTTTGTTGTAATATAGAATAGGTAACAAAACAATAAGATGTAAAGATCATTGGAATTTATTAAGAATTTATCTTTAAAATTTTATTTTGTTAATTTGAATGTTTTTTTTCTTTCTTTCTCTTTACAGTTTTGATGACAGCAGTTCTATTAGCAGTGGAGACATCAGTGATACCATTGCTGAGATAAGTACTGATGAAAACCTGACCGGGGGTTCTAATTGCTCCGATAATACCAATCCCTATAGCAGCTTGAAACGGGTTCCGAAGGAGGGTTCCCGCTCATTGATAAATGGTACTGTACCACTGACTAGTAAACGTTTTGGGGCTGGAGGACCAGGCATCTTGTCTTCTGATTATCAGTGCCCTACTTACCTTGCTTCCAGTTGGCGAAAGTATTCCTTACAGCAGAATAAACCCTATGCCGCCTCTGATTCTGGGGATTATGCGTATGTTTATAGTAGTTTTGACCACGCACACTGGCGAAAGCCTGATGGGTCAGTGGGGCCGCTGAGGAAACTGTCCAGTGTCAGCACGTCTGACCTTGGCATCAGTCTGCACACAAGCTCTAGCTTTAGCGATAGCGATCACTACTCGTATAAAAAAGACTCAGAGACCAACACAGATCAGTCGTGTCTGATGGAGGCCAGCATGAAAAAGGTGCAGCAGAACGGCCGCAATGGAGGAGGTGGAGGTGGCAACAATAATGGCGGTGGTGGTAACAATGGCAATGGCGGGGGAGGGAGTGGTTACGGCTACAGACGTCCTCTCAGTAACGCTAGCTCGTCTTCAATTGGTAGTAACAAGAGCAACAGCTCGAAAGATTCGTGCCCCAGCAGCAGCAGCAGAATGATCAAGCATGGTGACCGTTCATCTGACGGACGCAACGGGGGTTACGAGGTGCCCATTACATCGATCCCACGACCAGGGAGTGCTCCTAAACCGAGCGGCATGTCAATGTCTGATATGGGGCCCGAAGCCTACAGCAACACAACGTTGGAGCGACGAAAGAAGGCGAGTGGAAATATCAACAAGTCGACGAGTTCATCTCAGACTGATTCTGAGTTGTACAAGTCGAATACACTGGGAAGAAAGATTTTTGGTAGTCGTAACAGTTTGAATAATAAAAACGGTGAGGCTTTATGTAACAGTACGATTATTTCAAACCCTCATGCCACGTACAGTAAACACGATGCATCTGGCCGTCCGTACACTCCTCAGAATCAATGTCATCAGGCCTACTCCAACTATATTTCCTTAGAATATGCCAGTACACGGCATCCTGGTTCTGCTAATAACCCCTGGCTGAAGAACAGCAATGGAAACTTGAGTTCCATTAGCCACCATAGCCCTATGCAAATGTCGGAAACAGAGAGCATGGAGTCTATCTCTTCTACGGCTTCCAGTATTCAGGCTCAGCTTCAGCAGGCCCGGGCTTTGAGCAGTGCCAATTCTCGTATTTTGGCACACCAAATGGCTCAGAGCCCTAATATGGGCCTGCATCGATCCAATAGTATCAGGTCCACACAATCGGAATGTCTCTACTCTAGTACTCAGCACACAATTTCAGAGGATTTGACACGTACAAATTCATACTCCCAAATCAACAGTCCACACGAGCAGCCTTCATCCCCTACACCAAGCAATAGCTCGCACTCATCATCCCGCTTCACCTATCCTATGACTGCTTACAATCCCAGCATGCTAAGCCAGAGTTATACGCAGAATATGGTACGATCAAATACGCAGTCCAGCATGCCTTACAGCAGTCTTGCCTTGTCCAAGATCAGCAAAGAAGAGGATGCTAGCAGTGAGTATCAAGCATTGTTCTGCTCATTTATTTCTTTCAAACATCTTCTTCCTTTACTTTAATAACTCCCTTTATGAAAAAAAATCTATAGGCATGGGCAATTGTTTTATGAAAAAAGCCGACATTATATTTACCATAATCTAATAAGATCAGATACAAAAAACATACTTTCAAACATACAATTGACTCGATTTTAATTCAATTATTTTTTAATAATGTACATTTGTAAATTTTCTTTGGTAAAGTATTTGTTGCATGAATATGCTACATTTTTAAGATATATTTTTAATGCCTCAATTTCAATTACAATTATTGTTTGGGTGTTCTTTATGTTTTGGTGTTCAAAATTCATTCGTTAGAGAAAAAAGATTTTTAACTTTCATTCAATTAACAGTTAAAAGCTTAGAAAGTTTGTTTTTTTTTAAATATGAGACTGAGGTTACAGGTTCCCGACCCCTGATAACTGATATAATGTCTGCATTTAACACTTATAATCCTTAAATTCATTATGTTGTTAGACATCTAGACTAGTTATTCAACCATAGTTTACACTTAGTTTTTTACTGTTACACTCATACCTGTTAAGATGTTCATTTTTTCTTTACTTATATTACTATGACTTGATTTTTTAGGTGTTTCACTACTGAACAAATATTCTCATGCTAATACATATTTATTAGCTATCTGTAATTAAAGTTTTTGGGATATTATGTTAAGTAGTTAATCAACATTGAAGAAATTTAATAATCTCTGATTAAGAACTTAATTTAAATCTCGGTGATTGATATTTCTCAGCTAGCAAGAAACTACCCATCTGCATTAAATTAAAGATTTAGCTTTGAAATCATGAAATATCATAAAATATAACAATCACATCAAGTTATATTAAGAAATAATAACCTTAATAATTAAAACAATTACATCAAATAGGTAATGTGAAATTTTAGTAGAATTTGCTTATAAGTTATGCTATCATAACTTTTCATCTATAATTGAGTATACTAAAATAATTTCTATGAGAGTAACAGTATTGATTTGTGAGTTTGCAAATAGTTCCAAATCCCTTCTCCTCAAATAACCTTAAAATCTCTGCTTTGAACCTAGTTTCCAATCCAAAAAACCCTTCGGAATGAATCCTTCAGTTCTAAAAACTAATTTTGCATGAAATAATTGTTATCTTTTGGATTAAGTAATAAATAACGAACAACTTTTATTCTATTAGACATCTTGTGATAAATATGTTCATTCACAATCTTAATACTACAAAATTGTATATATGAAAAAAAAATAGTTTTAAGGGTTTCTTTTTTATAAAATTACATTCTTCAACATGTTTAAATTAACAAAAGAAATTAACGATTTGTTTTGAAATTAAAAGTAAATACATATATGGTGATATTAGTCTATTATAATCATTTGTATTATAATTTCTGATAGTTATTCTTTTTTTTTTTAATTATTTTAATATCCAGGATCAAAATTATTAGACCAACAGTTTCTTTGCTTATAAATAAATCTAGTTTAATTTATAATAAGTTTCACCTAAGAGTATTTATGAGTTGGTATGATAAAAAACAAAAGTATTTGGAATCACACAAACTATAAAAACAAAAACAAAACTTCTTTGGAAAAAAAGAAAAAAACACAATAAAATTAATAATCGAAATGTAAGACTTGTCTGATAAAATGTTTGATTGAAAACAGCCTACTTAAAGATATACACATGAAGTCATGTAATCAATTATTAATTTGGAAAGTATTTACTCAATAAAATTCATTAAATAAAAGTTGTTTTATGAGCCTATTATTCTTTGTGCACTTAATGTTCCCAAATTCCCTTCTAAAAACCTTTTGTTGTAGCTTGGCTTTTTGTTGCAAAATCATAGATTATCCCATTTTTCCTGATGTTATCATGAGTTGTGGTTTTATTGATATTTATTAAAATACATTTATTTCAATAAAACTAGGCATTTTCTTTCTTTTTGAGCTCCCTTTTTTTCAGGATTTAAAAGAAAATTATTTTGTTACCATTTTCTTGTTTTATTTAAAGATTTTATATTTTCATCCAATAAGAAATACCCATGTTCGACATCTACCACAAAAAAAAAAAACAAATGTATTTTATAAACATTATTTATACTTAGTCGGGCACCAAATCAAATGTGATACAAGTTTACTTTTACATGCTCATCATATTCCTGAACTTTTTGTAATCAGTGTGGCTCTTCACCTCAATGAGTTACTATCATTGAGTTAGTGGGCCACATTTACCTGTGTTTTTAGAATCAGTGATTTCCTTACACATAAATAAGGTATTCTCCAGAGAATACTTAGACTTGAACTCATATAAAACAATTCCAGAGTGCAAGCTGTTACTATTGCCCCACCTTACCTAATCAATGTATTTCAGAAATAAGAATATTAGGTGTAATTGTGAAAAAAAGCTTAATATCATAAGTAAATATGGTAATGATATTTATAGATATCCATTTTTATTATAAAACTAATCAATCAGCATAAAGACTTAATTGTGTAATTATTCTTATAAAATGAATTTGATGTTAGATAATTAGATTAGAAGAAAAGAAATATTTCATCAGACCATTGTTATATTTTCTTAATGAAATGTAAATTTTAATTCTAATCATTGTACAGCATGAAGTAAAGATTGAATCACTTGAAATTTAGTGTCTTGGGAATGGATGGTCAATCATTTTTCTATGATTTATATGTATTCTCTCCTAGCTCCAATGTAACTATAATTCAATATTCATCAGTGATAAAATGATTATTATTAGTAAAAAAAAAAAAATTAAAAAAAAGAACCAAAAAATAACTTTCTTTCTGAAAATACTGATTTTTTTTCCTTCGTTATTTCATATTCTTATTAAAATGTATTAGTTTTGAGAATGATCAATTAGGATCCAAGTTAAAATTGTTGTATACTTTTAATAATCAAAGAAAATATAGAAGAGATTTTTCTGTTAATTCAACAACTGGTATATGGTCAAAATAAGAATTATCTTAGATCAACTGAATATCCAATATAAGTAGAGGATTTACGCTTACCAAATTTAATTAGATTTTATTATGTACCGCATACATGTAACAAAAATATTCTGAAATTTGAATCTTAAATCAGGACATTATTTCCTCTGATAATATTGATTTTTTGGCCCAAAGAATATTAAGATTTCTTCTCTAGATAGTTTAAATTTATTTCAATCTTTTTGTTTAATTTTTTCATCTATGAATCTAGATTTATTGCAACACCAATACAGAGAAAAGTCAAAACCAAAATAATCTTTAAAAAAATCTATAAATTTATGGGGTTTTTTTTATCAAACATTGAAAAAGGATTCTTCCAAAAGTAAATTGCTTTGTTTTATTCATTTATTTATATACCAAATGTTATCGAGAAATAAATTTTTAGCATAAAGTCAAATAGAAAAAGATTAACTTTCAAACATTTGGTTTATAAAAAAGTTTTTATTCAATTTTACTTTGTCTAGCACAGTGTATAAGTGCTTATACTTTGGAATAATAATATACAAATTCAAATCCCAACGATTTTGGAAAATTATTTTTTATGAAAAGTAGGAATTCACTTATTTTCTGAAATCATGTCTAGTTTAACCAATGTTATTCAAGACACTTTTGATGAAATAAAAATATCAGAAAAGTTCTCTGGGTAAAATGATTGAAAAATTATATATATCTTTGTGTGTATGTGTTAGGTATCTTCACACATATTAAAGCTCTGTAGAACAATAAAACTACAAGTGCTAAGTGATTAAAAATGCTTTGATCTTTAAAAAACAATTCAAAAGATGGAGACATTCAAGAGAAGAAAACTAAGATCATTTTCCATTGTCTATCTCAAGAACAACTATTATTTTTAGCTCGTAGTTAAGAAAAGATGAAAAGACTTTTGCTTTTGCTCAATAAGGATTATTAGTTAAAAGAAACCATAATGACTTTGTACAAATATAGAACATTTGTGCAATCAAATATATTTATTGAATCTTTTTATTATAAAACAAACCTTAATTTTGCACTTAATCATATTGTTTGCCTTTTTCAAACTCTCAAATTATCATCTATTTCTTTTTGTCAATCCCTGGTTAAATGACATAGATAACACAATATCTTTTAATATTATATTATATTTACTTGGTGAGCACCAACCCAAGTTTGGCACAAGACCATTTTTACATGCTCTTACCCAGGCTTTTTACATTCGGTGTTACCCATCACCTAGATGAGGATTTTAGATTTACTTGGTGAGAACCAACCAAAGTTTGGCACAAGGCCATTTTTATGTGCTCTTACCCGGGCTTTTTACATTCGGTTTTAGAATGAGCTCTAGATGAGCTCCTGAGTTAACAAGCCCCATCTGCCCGAGGCAACGAAAGGTGAATGCAATGGTTTAGACTGGGATATGACTTCGCATAGTACAATTCCAGAGCCTGAGCTTTTACCAATGCTCCAACTTTGTTACCTAGTGGTGTGAATATATGCATCCAGATTATTGCATCTTAACCGTCAATCACTTTTTTTCTGAAATTTTGCCACAAGTTGTATTTTTATTGGTAGATGTGCATAGTAAAAAAAAAATCTTTTTACAAAAATTATTGTTGCTTCCCCAGGGCCTAAAATTGGTAAAAACACACAAAAATGGCACCTTTTGATCCATCCATTGTAAGTTTTTTTTCTGAAACTTGTCAAAAATGTTGTCCCAAATGTGAATTCAGTATTTCTGAATGTTTCAAAATTCTGGTTTGCATTCCATGGGACTTTTTGGGGGGCCAATAAAACCCCTTTCCAGGGGCTATTTAATGTTTATGTCCAATATATATATATTTTTTCTTTATATGCTAAATTCACTGTACACTCATGACTGACCGTATATGCTTCGCTTGTTTTACGGCATATCAACCCTTTTAAGGTCATTTAATTCTGAGAACAAGCCTTTTCTTGTAAAAGTTCTTTTTGTCCACATCTAATTTTTAGGGAAACCCAATGAGCACTATTTAATCTATAACTGGAAGGAATGTTGGGATTCATACCTTTCCCAAAGGTATTAGAATTAGTCCAATTATGAACGCAAATGAAACAACTAGGATTTAAATTCGTATATTACGATTCCAAAGTTTAACTGCTAACCCACTAGGCCAAGTGGACTTCTCCATGAAAGTATTGGATATTTATATTGATAGCCTTTATGTGTATTTAGGTGTAAATTACATTTCGTTTTGTGGGGCAGTGTTTCTCTAACCTTTGGAAATTTTAGACCAATGTAGATGTAAAGATAATTTTTAATTCTGTAGTTGTTATTAGGGCTATGACAATATGCTTTTATTGAAGAATATTTTGGCCATGATGATACTAAAGAATATTCTTGTCACAACTCTACTCGATACTTGACTTTTTTTACCATTTTTTTCCTGCAGTTATTTCTAGTACAGAATTTAAGTACAAAAAGAAATGGTAAAATTGCAAAACAGTCAAGTAACAAGTAGAGCTGTGACAAGAATATTCTTTAATATAATCATAATCCTTAATAACTACATAATTAAAAGGTAAAATTCCAAATAGTCAAGTAACAAAAATATTTTTTTAATAAAAGGATATTACCACTGTCCAAGTAATAACTACAGAATTTTTTTTTAATGGTAAAATTTCAAAGTAGTCAAGTAATGAGTAGGGCTGTGACAAGAATATTCCTTGATTAAAGCATATTGCCACAACCCTACTTGTTACCAAAAGAATTGACTTATTTAATTGTATAGTTTTGGTCACTTGTTATTCAATACTTATATAATTCTAGATTGTATTGTATTGCCTGACACCAAGGACTTGCTACTAAAGCCTATTATCTAGGTATATAGTTTATGCTTTTCATTTCTAATGTTTTTCTCTATGGTAATTAATGAAGCCTATAGACAGTGACAGTACCGTACAATATGCAAATTTTGGAGTCTGAATCAATTTTTTTTCTAAAGTGCTCTACATATAAACAATGTGTTTTTTTATTTTCCAGTTGTAATTTTTTTTCTTTGGGGTGATTAAAGTTCTCAATGCTGGAGTGATTAAGTGTTAGCATGATGAAAAAACCATGTGATTAAAAGTCTATTGATTATATTTCTATGATTGGGTAAAGAAAAGTTAGTTAACCTTAATACATAACTAGAGAGGATATATACAGTGGCGTAGTGAACAAGCATTGGTCCTCCTCAGGAAGCACGTTTTGATAGGGGAAAATAAAAAAAAGTTCTAGTCAATTTAATTTAACTCTTTTAAGTCTTTTGTTAAATAATTTAGGTTTGTATTTTGAAAAATCTTTGGTTTTCTTGAATGGCACCTATTTATGCATACGAATATTGTAATAAGAATAAAGTCTAGGACTAATATCAGCAGCATTCAAAAATTAGATCCTTGATTGTAGTTTCAAATTTTTATGTTTTTTTTTGTTTGTTTTTTTTTTTTTAATAAATTTTGAAGGTCAACAGATAATTTGGCCAGTGAGAGAGTGGGTGCAAATCTTTGGCCAGTAGAAAGGGAGGTGCAAATTTTGCAACCCTCACCTCTGGCAACAGAAACAGTTGCTACACCAGTGGATATATAGGTATTTACACCTGGCCGGAAAAATTTAATTTCTAATGCTTTTCTTTTCTAAATTCATGTCTAATGCTTTTCCCTACCGAATTCATTTCTAATGCTTTTCTCTACTAAATTCAATTCTAATGCTTTTCTTTACTAAATTCACTTGTAATGCTTTTCTCTACAAAATTCATTTCTAATGCTTTTCCCTACTGAATTCATTTCTAATGCTTTTCTCTATTAAATTCATTTCTAAAGCATTTTCTCTACCAAATCCATTTCTAATGCTTTTCCCTACTGAATTCATTTCTAATGCTTTTCCCTACTGAATTCATTTCTAATGCTTTTCTCTACTAAATTCACTTCTAATGCTTTTCTCTACTAGCCTGCCAACTTGCTTAGATAATGTGTGGTCATTTTATGTCAACATTGGCCCGAATGTCATATTAACCATTTCTGGCATCAATGGCAATGAATAATCTCTTCATAAATGCTGATCAATAAGAAATGAATGATTTTTCAGAATGGTAGACATTCTGTCACCATCAACTGTTGAAAACCCCAAAAGATATATAGATAGATGTATCATGCATTTACGTCCCTCAACCTTACTTGATCTTCTATAATATAATGACGCCACACACAGAGATATCTCTAAATATAGATTGAATAGATTTATATTTGGAAGGAGATTTTTAATTGACTTTAAAAGAGTTTTTAAAAAGTGGTAATGGGATGAAAGTTCGATTAACCCTTTCGACCCTAATTGGCTGATATAATGGTCTTAGTAACTTAACCCTTTCGACCCCAGTGGGCCGTTATAACAGCCCTGATGACATAAGGCAAAATTAGACACATCAATATTTTTACCCTAATATGTTACACTATTATAACAACTGTGGGTAACTACTAGGTAATTTTTAATAAGACGGGGTTCAAAGGATTAAAGGCAAAAATAGACATACTGACATTTTTCAACCCTAATATAGCCCTTTAATAGAAAGACTCTGAGTGACTAGATGGTCATTTTTTCTAAGTCAGTGTCTAAAGAATAAGGCCAAAATATATTGGCACGTGTGTGCGTCTTCTTTTGCCTTGGGTTGCCAGAGATATGATAACAGTTCTGTAGAATTTAAAGGGTTAAGAGAATCTTGATAATGAATAAAATTGGTCCCAAAGCACTTTTTGTCAGACTTTAGAGTGATGTTATATTTACTTGGTCGAGCACAAACCCAAGTTAGGCACAAGGCTATTTTTACATGCTTTATATACCTGGGCTTTTTTGCATTCAATGTTGCCTTTCACCTAGATGAGTAGCTCTCCTGAGTTAACAAGCCCCATCTGCCAGAGGCAGCTAAAGGAAAATGTAATGGTTTTGACTGGGATTTGAACTTGCATAATACAATTCTAGAGTCTAAGCTTTTTCAAGAGTGATACGTCTGAAAGTTAATTACCTGACATTTATCACCTGATGTTTCATCACCCAATCATGGGAATATAATCAATAGACTTTTAATCACATGGTTTTTTTCATCATGTGGACACTTAGTCACTCTGACATTGAAAACTTGAATCACCCCAAAGAAAAAAATTACATATGAAAAATATACAAAATAGACTGTTTATACGTAGAGCTCTTTAGAAAAAAAAAACTATAATGGTGTTGTGGAAAAAAGACAAGACAACGTGAGACTGTAGAAACGTGTATTATAAATATAACAAAATATATGGCCGCCGGGGCGACCTGCCCCGGAGACAGCGTTGTGGCAACTGCCCAGCCTCGGAGTAACTCTCGAAGTGTCTCTCGAAGTGA
>JAUZSX010000023.1:808513-823374 GCA_034780655.1 Idiosepius hallami | reverse complement strand
AAATGGTCATCTTTTTACATAAAAGGACATTGTTTCTAATGATTCAATATTTAAAAATAATATTTTGTTAAACCTTAAGCCATTTATATTAGATTCATACATTATATATTATGAAATTAGTACCAACAAAACTTAAAAATATGAAAAATAATAATATAATGTTATCAATATTCATTATCATTTCAGTCAACCTTCTCATGGAAGACTTTGTTTAGAAGTATTCATATTTCTGTACCTTTAATATTAAATTCTATTCTTACAAAATTATGAGAAATCTTAAAGTTATGTTTAAAAAAGACACATTCAGGAAAAATAAATTCAGTTATATAATTCATCATCTACCAGATCAAAGTAGAGGGAAATAATGTTTTAATTCACATTTTTTAGAACAGTTTAAGAGTTCTAGTTTTACAGGGTTTTATCGCCTTCTAAATTTTCAATTAAAACTTTAAAATTCGAGATAATGTAAACAGAAAAATCAAGACACTGCACAAAAACTAAATGAGAAATTCAATGATGATGAATAAAATTTGTGTAATACACAGAATCTTAATTGCCAAATAGTTGTAATCAATATGAAAACATTAGAAGTTTTTTATTAATTATTTTCAATAATGAATAGTTATCACAGACATGCCTCAAGTGAACAAAATTTAACTTTTATTATATTTTGTTTCATTATCAGGCTGAAGAAAAACAAAACCAGGAGGTATGTATGCATTTCAATCAATCCAGATTGGATGAATGCAATTCTACATCTTCATCCAGTTTTTTTTTAAATTCAATTTTATCTAAACTTTATTTTGATAATTTTTTCTTCTTTGATATTTTGTGTGTGTATGTGTCTTTGATATCTGTGGTAGTAAAAGATTTTCATTTTTTTTTTTTTTAAACATTTCCAACAATCATGTATCTTCAGGTTAAACATTTATTGCTTTTTTAAATTTTTATTCAATTTTTTAATATTTTTTATTATGCATGACATAATTTCTTTTATTATCTTATCATATATTTACTTGGTCAAGCACTAACCTGAGTTAGGCACAAGGCCATTTTTTCATGCTCATTATATCCTTGTGCGTTTTATAAATAATTTCACCCTCCACCTAGATGAGTTACTCTGAGCTGATGGGTCTCAGGTTTTTGGAATCAGTGCTATCCTTTGGTTACTCTCCCAAGTTAAGCTTAATCTGCCCAAGACATATGAAAGTCAATGAAATGGTTTTGAACGGGATTTGAACAAGTTTTTTTATTATCTTAGAAATGATACAATTTTAAAGGTTTGTGCATTTTTAATAGAAGTACTAAAGCAATCATATTTTTCTTTCTCTGATCAGTTATCACAATGACAGACATCCTTTTATTAATCCTGTTTGCTAAACATAACTTTTTGTGCGGAATTAATAAATACTTATCAATGACTGATCAACCATTTTCATTATTTGACATTTTTAATCAGTTGTATAGTTGTGTTTCAGAGATTGATCTCAGAAGATCAAAACCATTTGGGCAGAAACTGATAGAGTATATCAAGATACTAGACCCCAATAAAAACTCTTGAAAGAAAGCATGAAAAAATTAAAAAGAAAATGAGAAATTATTTTTAATAACATTTCTGGATAATATTTTGCCTGAATATTTTTATTGTTGAAAACATATTATGAATATGATACATTTTATTATCTCTATTTCATGAAAATGAGGTTTGTGTTCAAAGTGTAAATAATACTTTATGAATGAATGTATAAAAGTTTATGAATAAATGTTCTTCATTTCACAAACACACATTACATGCCACCAAGGTAAGAAATATCTTTTTATGGGAATCAAATATGTTAATTAATATAATGGAGTTGAAAAAAAATTATAATGACCAGATGAAAGAGTAGCAACACAGTAGGGTGCTAACTATTGTAATTAGCTGAATTCTGAAACCATATCAGATAGTCAATCAAATTTTTTTTGTCCCTCAGGTGATTTAAGTTGAATAGAAATTAATGTTCACTTCACTATGAAATTTTCATCTTAGTATTATGTTATACGCATTATTAAAACTTAGGTTTAAGTATGTAAAGTATATATATGTGCATATATATTGCAATTTAATTTCTCAGAAAAATATAAAAGGATTTATACTTTATAAAATAATCTATGCAGAATTTTTTTAATTTGAACCTCAGTGTTTTTTTTATATATAATAACATTACAATGACTTATGTAAAGGAACTGTACAATACATTATCTAAAATGCCTTTAGCATGTCTAGGATATGTTTTAAAAGAAACAATAGCATTTTTGTCATCAATGTATGCATTATCATCTTAAATGAATTGTTAGATCTATTCTCTCATAAAACATAAAAATTTATAAAATTAAACAAAAAATTATATAAAACTCAACAGGGTGTTCACAAATACACTCCTCATTTGTCACTCTTTTGAACATTCACCTTGATCATTATTAATTTATCATCTGAAAAATCAAAAATGTTAAATATTAATATATTTTATTTCATTTGTCATTTACTTCTGTATTATTTCACTCCATATTGATTCATTTGCACTTCATTTCAGATGATTTTTTTTTCATTATGACAAGAAGACATCAAGATTATTCTAATGCAAAAATCACATTCTAATGTTTTATTCTTCACTATTATTATTTTCTTATTTTACTTATGACTTGCATCACTTCAGTTACTAGCCTCTCACTAAGAAAGAAAATAATAGCTGCTTGATCACGTATTATTCAATTAATAAGTTTCTTTACTAACCTTCAAAAATAAATTATTTTAGATAGCATTTCAGTTTGTCTTATATTTTTTAATATTTAGTATTGCAATTTCTTTGACTAATATTTTTTAAGTTTTTATAAAAAATAGTTTCAGTGTTTAAACACCATAGATTTTACAATGCAACAGTTTGACTTTAAATACTTAAATCTATAAAAAAAAATATTTATATATTAAAATATTATTTGGATCATCTATATCCTCCAATTCTTTTTCTTTATCTTTTTCTTCCTTGGTCTATATAATAATAATATCAAAAAGAAAAATTTTTAATGAGATGAGATTTTTTAAAGAAATAAATATCACCAATAGCTTTCTCTTCACCACCAAAAACCCTTAGAATAGCTTTTTGCTCGTTTCTTATATATACTTTAAATTCCCTAAATTGTACTTTACTAAGTTTCTATTACAAGCAGACATATCCAACAATCCCTGATATATAAACTGTTCCATGATCTTCAATGGCATGCATCCTTATGTGTTTAACTTACATTAACTGACCAGCATCAAAGTGAATGAAAATGGCAATAAATACATACAGATAACTTTAAACTATAAATTCAATCCTTCCAAACTCTAAAATAAATTGCTAACATTAAGGAAAATAATGTTTTCTCCACTTATTGAAAAATCCATTTTGTACAAAAATGAAAAAAAAAGTTTTTTAAATTGATTAAAAGTAAAATACCCTCAACTAGTAATTTGGTATCTGAAGACATTAAAAAAACAATGATGACCTGTGACTTCCCATGAATTGAAATTTTAAAAATTCCCAAATATTGAGTGTGAAATGTGGAAATATATGACAACATACACACACACATTTATAAGTTCATGTATATAGATATCAATAAATTCCTGGCCAAAACAATAAAACTAGATAAGAAAAGGAAAATACAATTTAGTGCCCTTCTTTAATAATAGACATACTCTCTCCAACTATTTGTTCATAATAATCCACGAATTGTAAACGAGCCTAATTAGTTAGCGCCCGGCTGTCAGGAATTATAAATGGTTTCACATTTTAAATAGCTTTGTTCTATCATCCATAATTACAATATGTTAGAGATGAGAGACAACGAGACAAGCACTTTGTAAGCAACAATTATCCCTACTCAAGATTTAAAAGCCTGCTTTTAATCAAGAAAATTCTATCGAATCAAGGAATAACAGTCTATCTATCTGCAACTATGGTTTCATATGGTATTCTATTTCCTAAAATTAATCCTTTTCCATGTTAATCAGCAGGGAAGTTCAGGAAGTTGTTTAATGTTTTCACTAAAACACATGATTTTATTTTAAACTGCTGATTAATATTTTTAAGGCTAGTTTGTCACTGAATAAATTACATATATAATAGCTATTAATTTCCAGTATTTGAAAATAAATCAATTAGTATCAGCTGTGCCATAACCAGACATAGTAAAAGTGAATTAAATATAAATCATACTCCCTCTTTATATCTTGTTCTATGTAAAATGTTTTCAAGGATTTAATGTTTTACACTGGATAGTTTGGTTGGCAATTTTTAACTGCACTACTCAAATCAATTTAATATAGGAAACTTTCTTACAATTTTACTATTTTGTATACTCTTTACTCTTGATGTTAAACTTGATGATGTGATCTTATTTTAGAATAATCTTTTTTTTTTGTTTTCTCACTAATAAAGTATTTATTTACTTGCATGATTCCTTAATTCTATTTTAAATAATACTGTCAATGTTATTATCATTATTATTTTCATGACTTATTTAAGAAGATCTATACAGAATTATTGGTTAAAGTCATTAATTAGTCTCTATTCGTTGTATCTTTGTTGGTATATTCTTGTTTTAGATGCAGTAAATAAGTCACAATTGTAATTGGGTATCTTAAGGGGACTATATATAAAACTTATTCATTATAAGCTGTTAGATTCTTCTAATTCATTCTTATATTAGACTTTTACAATATTTTTAGCTGTTAGTTAAATATTTTATCTTTTTGACATAGACAATATTTGATTCTACACTTTTTGCTGCATTTACTTTTTGGTAAACACCTGAAAATAATATGAAACGACTAGCCATTGGATAGATGATAGCTTAGCCATCAACATATATAAAATATTTAGAAAACTTTTTTCACTTTGTGTGAGTTTAAAGATTTGGTCTAAATTAAATAATATCTTTAATATCAATTCTAAATAGGCAAAATCAAGTAAAACATTCATTGCATTCAAATAAAATATCTAAATACAAAGCAATAATTAAATACATGAATAGATTTTATTTGCAAAATATAACAAAAAAAAAAAAATGTAATATCTAAAAAATTAGATAAGATAATAAATGAAGATAGAGGACGAGATGACAGTACTGAATACTCGGAGATGAGTGGGAGCCATACCAGATAATTATAATAAACCACATGGAAATATATTCACAAACAAAAAAATCTTTTTATCTAAAATATTGGTACCCGTTGGTCATTGTGTATGAATATTTTTTTATATCTCTGAGAAAATTTTATGAAATACATTTGGTCAATTGGCATCTGGTCAATATTTTATAATTCTTAATGACAAGTTTATGTTAACCTATTGTTTTTTTATTTTATCAATTAATCTATTATTTAATCATCTCCAAATCATTTGTTTTTAATTTTTGTGATTTCTTTTCTTGTTTTGTTTTTTAATAACCTGAATTAATTTTTTTTTGTTTTTGTGTTTATTTTAAAGATCTGTTTTTATGCAAATAATATCTTTTTATGTGTATTATCATTTTTTTTTTAAATAATATGTTGCAAAATTTTAAAATTTGTTTTTCACAAATTCCTCTTGTATTGCCAATGGCAGAGAATAAGTAACAATTGCAAAGCATGTTGCATGTTTAGGCCAAGTCTTAGCAAGTTATTTCTTGCAAGAACTCTTTCCATAGCCTTTTCATACAACTGAAAAACATTTCCATTGCATATTGCTATATTTCTTGGTGTGACATGACTCCATTGGCTTTCTAAATATTTACCTTTTTTTCCCCAAATGCCTTTTAATTTCTTTTTCTCTATTTAGCTCAATTACTTTTGCATGCTATTAATTTTACAGATCCGTAAACTACGGAGGGAGCTCGACTCTGCCCAAGACAAAGTCAGCACTTTGACCTCACAGCTAAGTACAAATGTATGAAGGCATTTATTATTATTATTATTATTATTACTATTATTATTATTATCTTTGTTGTTAATTATATTCAAATAACATCATAGATATTTATATTTCCTTATTTTAAATCTATCTCTTCTTTGTTCTTATTTGACACATTACTGATCATAGCACTAGTTATTCATGTAGCATGTATTTTAATTCTCTAGCTCCATCTATACTGCTCTCTTTCAATTCTACCAATGATAATATTTGAATTTAAATGAATGTTTTTTTTTCCCATTTTTTATCTCTATATCTACCTAGTTACTTATATCTATATTTGCTCCTCTCTCCATTCTCTTTTCTATCAATTGAAACAAACTTTATGAGGAATATTTTTTTAGTTATTGAAATTCTAGGGATATTTTAAGAAAATCTTGCCAACTCTTTTATTATACGTTTGATGTCCAACTTGCAAAATACACAATGTATTGGCTTTATTTTAAAAGTTACCTCCCTTTAACTATTTTTAGGCAAAAAATGAAATTTCAATTTTTTTTTATTTTTTTAGTAAATTTATTCTTTTATTTTTATTCTGTAGAAAAAATATAATAAAGATCTAACCTGTTATAAATAGAGTATCTCATCAGTTCATGATATATTCATTTTTGATATGTTATTTATAACATTTCTAAGTATTGAGAAGTAAAATATTTCAGATTAAATTATCAGCAATTATTACTAATATACAATTTATTACTGTTGATACAATTTTACTATGTAAGAATACTTTTTGAGCTATTATGTTAATTGACAATTACATAATAACCCTATAGGAAATTGAAATTTCCATTAATTAAACGAATTCAAAATAAGTATAAAGATAAACAGTTTTTAAACTATACTTTTGAACAGATTGAATTTTAGCAAGAAAAAATTCTGATCTTCTGTTTAAATTTTGTTTTTGTTTCTGATAATTTTCTTATTTTTCTATTATTTCTATTAATTAATTTTTTTTTTCAAAAATTGTTTTACATTAATAGAATATTTTGAAGATAGTTGTTATTTCATGATAAAATAAAATTGGTGCTGCATTGTTACAAATTTTTCCAGTCATTTCTTAACTCACACTTCACACTTCTTTTGTTTTTTTTCCATTTTTCATCATTACCTTTTTGTTCTCTCTTTCTTTATTCTTTTCCCTCTTTCTTTTTATTCATTAGTTTTTCATGAATTTCATTCCTCTAACAAATTTAGTTTCTACTCTCCATTTTTGGGAGGAGTGTGTTTTTTTATAACTGAACAAAATATTAAAATATTTTAAAAATATCAAATCTTTTTTAACTTTTAACAATTAATTATATTTTCATTTTTTTTCTCTCTTCATTTAAAATTAAATTATTTTCTTTTTTTTTTTCTCTCTCTACTTCTTTCTTGCTTTTTACTAAATGTGGTAGTCTTGTGGTAGAACTAGTGCATCTATTAACCCCATATTAGTATCAGTCTATTGTCACTAAACTATAGTGTCTAATGCTAATACTGTTTTTTACTCTCTTCACTTACAGCATGGTTAAGCTTTCAAGCTTGTAAATAGAAAAAAACATTTGCAAAAATTACAATTAAATAACACTGTTGTAATCACTGCTTAATAGAAAATTATTTTCATACTAATGCTTTTTTTAGCTTAAAGAAAATTTATTTTTCAGGTGTTCCCTTTCAATAAAAATATTTTATCTCATGTTTTTATAAATTATAATTGATGAATCTCAAGTTTGCATGCAGCTTTATGAAGTTTTATCTCATAACATTTACAGCTGTGTCCAAATTTCAAAAACGAAAATGAAAAACTTTCTACAGAAAATTGTGGTTAAAAAAAAAGAGATTGTACAGAAATTTATTGATAACGCAGATCATTCCTATTAAGTAGAAAAAATAAAATAATAAAATGTGCTATGTATGAAAGAAGAAAAAAAGTTTTTCATACTATATATAAATGTATATGAGATGTAAATGTATGTATGTGTGTTCAGAGAGAGAAACAGAAAGACAGACTAATTTGAAATATGTACAACTATTATCTTCACATTACTTCTAAATTATTTGATACTCAATTGTAAATTATTTTATTATCAAGAACTCCATACATTTTTACACTATCGATTTTCAGTACCAAAAGAGTTTTTATATTTGTAAGGGACTCAACTTTGATAACATTTTAATCATATAAAATAATAGATTCGTATAATTCAAATCCTGTGACCAAAGTTATCTCCCTTAAAAAAAAATATTTTTTTTTAACTGCACAGAATTTGATTCTTGAGGATCCATACAGATGATTTACTTACTTTACTTGACTCCTTTTTAATATATGGAAAATAAATTTTGTTTTCAATTTATTTAGAGGCTGTATTATTTACAAAATCCTAATTAAAAAAATTGGTAGAAGAACAAATTACCCTTGATGTTTATGTGTGTTTGTTTGTATACTGGGCATTATGAATAACAGGTTTTTTCTGCACATAGCAGCTTTTAAAGGTTATATTAAAAAAAAAACAAAAAAAAACAATACAAAACTTTTCCATATTTCTTTTTAGCTTTAGGCTTTAAATTTTTTAAAGCATTATAATCCTAAGGTAGACTCATTTTTTTCTCATTTCTAGAGAAAACATTTTTCCGTAAAAAGTTTTCCTTTAAAAAAAACTTCTCTAATACATTTCAAAACTATTTTCTGTTATCATTATTATTGTTTTTGTTGTTAACAATCCCTGAATTTAACATGGTTTCATTCCAAGTTTTACCAGAAAAAAATCAATGACATTAGCAAGGAAGTAAAAAGCATTCTAAGACCAAAAATATTATATAAGACATTATAGAAAAATTATAATACTTTTTTAAGTTTTCACATGTCATTGTTTAAAATCTGATACCATTTTTTAAGAATAAAATTGACTTTCCAGGCACATATTTAGCCTTAATATCAAATTCTTACCAAGACCCCAACTTCTTTTTGTTTTAATTCATCTTTCTCCTTCATGACATGTTTCACCCTTTTCACGTTAAGTTTGAAATGATCTTGTTTGAAGTGCAATTCAAATTAAAATCAAATTAAAAATTACAACAAAAGATTTCATACTTTGTTTAATAATAACCATATAATATCATTATTGACCATTAACTATTAAGTATTACTGTCTTACTTCAAAGTTTTATTATATCAACATCAATAATGTTCAAAAGTATCTCAAAATCATCGAAAGAGTTTTTTTTAATATATTTCATTCTAACTTTTAAAAATACATATAATAATCATATTGATCATAAAATGGTAAGTTAAACATCTTTATAACGTAATGAAACTGTTGATGATAAATTAATGTTGGTTATATATAATATAGCAAAAAAATTTATAATGGCGATTAGTGCTTACAATTATAGTCCTATCTCGGAAAAAGCTTAGAACAGTTCCCAGTTGTAATTTAGCAAATATATACACAAATATAGATAAGCATCAATAAGAATTCTTAGCTGACAAATCTAAATTTTAAAAATCAACAAGAAAACACCTAAAGTTAGCCAAAAAGGTATAGGGTGCCAAAATGAATTAATAAAAAAAACCTGAATAAATAATGAAAATAGCCAAAAATAAGAATAAATTATTTGCAATTTTAAATTTATAAAAAAAATTCAAATTACTATTGCCATTCATTTTAAAGCCCATGACATATGTTAATCTAATTCATCTTACAAAGATAAACCTTACTTATAAGATTCAGACGAATCAATAAAGAAATGTTTATAAAGAATGCTTATTATTTTATTATTTAAGATTATTTTAAGAAAATATAATTGTAAATGCAAATGATAATTAGAAAGTTTAACTTGGCACCAAAATCTAATTTTAGTTTCCTTTAAAAGAATAAGAATAGAATTTTAGAAATAATAGTCATGCTAATGGAAAAAATGGTATATAGATAATCCAAAGAAAGAAGAAGATCATCATCAGCATCATCATAATTATAATAATAATAAATTTATGAAGATGATAAAAAGTAAATTCTTAAAATATAGTAATAATTATTATCACAAAAATGAATAATTGGGCTATACATCTTGAAAATAATAACCGAAACACAAATAATAATGACAATGAATGCTATCATGATTTGAATAATAATAATCATAATTGTTATTAGTGTAGTATAATGTCTAAATGAAGATATTTTGTGTTAATTCTTTAGTCTGGCAACTTCTCCTGGTACGCAATCATAGTTGGCATTCATACTGAAAAGATGAAACCATAAAACTAAGCTTAATTTAGTTATCTCACAAAGTCATTTTCACTATCTTCGTCACAGTGTTCTGATTAGTTGTTGTTCCATGAGAAAAAAAACATTTTTTTTTAATTTCATACATATGGGTGGATGTAGTGAGCAGGTGCAGAAAGATAGGGGAGATATTTTCACAGAATGGAAGAAGGTAGTAGATGGGGCTGGACTATCAAAGCAATACCTGGCAGAAAGTAGGCAAAGTTACAACACATGATAGCTTATAACCACAGCATTTTCAGCTACAAAAGTGAACACTATCTAACAACTGGGAATTTGTTAAAAATTGTTTGAGAAAATGTCCATAAAGTAATTAAAGTGCATTTGACAAGAGGTACATAAGATAGGAATCTTATGGCTATTAAAAGGGTATAAACAAGAATTGAAACTCATAATTAGAAATAATAATTACCTAATAACAATTCATAGGAATTGCTCTGAACATAAGCAGAATTTATTGTCAGGTGAAAGCAGCTGTAGTGGGTGGGTGGTTTACTGCTTGACTTTTGGAATCATATTATGTGAGGTCAAATCCCAGTTGAACCATTACTTTGTCTTTATGACTTCAGACATATGAGACCCATTAATTTCAAGGCCTAAATCATCTAGATGTAAGGACATAACTGTTTCTCAAAACCTAGACAGGTTGCGTCCGTTTAGCTCGAGGGCAGTTACTCATTTCGGTCAAGAGCAACACAGAGTCAAAATATTGCTCTGTGTAGGTGAAATTCATTAGCCATAATTGATATTTCATGTATAGGAATCTACGACTGATCAAAATCCATGATCTTCTAGTTAAGGATTGCAGTAGCAAAAATGATGTCTTCAGAGAGCGGTCCAAAGTTAAACAAGTCATCTGGAGGCATAATGATATAAAGATAATTATTAGGTGGGAGAGGTATAAATACACTTATTCTTTAAATTGTGAGGGGGATGAGATACTTCTGAATTTATATAGTTCTTAAAACATTAGTTGGCTTCAGCTTAACCTTGCTTTCAACAGTTTCAGACTTGGGTTTCATTGATTGAACCAAATCTGACCTGTATTAATTCATGCTCAACTGATTAAATATTCATGCAGTGAGTATTGTTCAATTATATATAATCTGTAAAATATTTTCATAGATCTAAAAATATCTTAATAATTATGTATATAAAGATTTTAACTGCTAATGTAAAGTATAGTGAAGTCAAGATTTTTAACAATGTTGGATCATTTAAATCATTTTTAGAATACATTTCAACATTGTACAGTTGTTTAAAAAGTTGCCATATACCTGTAACTTTAAATAAACAATATCCTGTGTTCCTGAAGTTTGATTATAGATTTACATATGTTTAAAAACACTGTTGCAGGACTGTCTATTTTTAACTAAATGAAAAGTATTTAATGACTTTCTGTATTTTCTATGTGAATTCAAACTGAAAAAAGATGAAATGTTACATTAGATATTAAAAGGAACATACTTAAAACATAAATTGCTTGTTCATCATAAAAGTTAAAATTTCAATTCTCATTTCCAGTTTTCCTAGCATAAGTAGACATTTATTTATCCTTGAACTTTACTTCTGATAGACTGGTTCATATTTAGATACCCCAATAAAGAAGTTTGTGCATTCATACTTTTCTAAAGATAACTAAAGAAACTCAGTTTAAATCTAGTATCAGAATTATAAAACCAACCAGCTGAATTCATTAACCAAATTTCATTAACACTATCATAATTGAAGTTCAACTATAATTACATAAGAATTTTTAACTTATTTTGTATCTATTTCAAGATAACAAAAATAAATATTAGCTACATTAATTAATACATCTAGTGATTGTTGGGATTTCTGAGTTACTTTCATATACTTGAAAAAACAAGTTTCAGTTATGACTAAATATCAATCAGTTAACTTGCTTTTGATGTATAAAAATCAGTGTAGGTGTCTGTTAACAACTGAAATATATCTAGATAATCCATATTCATAAAGAAATAAAGAATAGAACAAACAGTATTAATCTAACATATTCTAACAATCTATATTCATTTGGCTGTACTAAAAACATGTAAAATGAAACAGTTAACATTATGACAAACTAGATTTTTATTGACTATTTTTCATGTTATGATTAGACATGGGTATATTAAGAAGTTCAAATCCTAATTGCTATGATGAATTTAATTTCAGACTATGTACTCTTGAGAAAGTATTTATCCCCTTATTTTAATAAGTGATTGGTTAAACAACATAACTAATGTTTTATAAAAAATATGTTTACAAAATAAATAGACAAAAAAAATCAGTGTTCACTGCCTTAAAATGACTAAGATGGTTGTTTTGCAATAAAAAAAAGACCAAGAGTAATAGTTTTATTGTTTCACATAACTAAATTAGAATAGTATTAGTAAAGAAATAAAACACCTATTTTTAGTGCTCAGTTTTAAGTTCTGACAAGTGCTGCTGCCTAGTCATTTGTATCAAAGATAGTTTTCTCTGATGGCAAGACATGACAATTGCTATTTTGCTTAGAACTCTTAACTTTGCTAACAAATTATCAGCCAAGCATAAAAGTTTATAAATATAAAAATCATTTCTATCCTAATCTGATCTTGTAAAAGACACACAAAAATTATACAAAAGTACATCCTGTTTACAAAGCCACTTTCCATTGTAGAACTAAAGAAATAGGTTTGAAACATTGTTATTCTTTATATTCTTAAACAATGATGTTCCTACAGTAAAACAATAAGGTTCAAACAAAGATTGAGCAATATCTAGCTGCAATAACTTGACTTTATATTGTAATAATAGAGGCTGTATGTGAATCAGTGTTTAGAATCAAGAAGTGGATCAAAGTTTGATAATGGAAAATTCAATAGCATCCATTGTTGGCAGAAAAAAATCTGAAGTATGAAATGAAAAATACTATGTGAACAATGTCTACATCTAATTCTTAAAATGAGTTTTGCAAGGAATTTTCATATTGATTAAGCTAAATATATTATTCACTCTAATATCATGAATGATCAGAAGAAGAATATTACATTTGAATATAACCATATATCAGATAGTTGTGAAAAGTGAGTTCCCATGAACATATTATACACCATGGATATTGAATTCAATAAATAATGTTATGAATAGACTAAAATAGTTTATTCCCTTTTATTTAAAGGGTTCATTTTAATATCCCCTAAATAAAATGATGTCTAAAGATTCCTCAAGGTCTCATAGTTAAAATAATCAAAATAATTTATTTTTCATTGAATATAATTTTTTTATTGAAATAAATCCTCTTTTGACAGTATTACAAAAATTAGAAAGACACCTGTGCCTAAATTTCTATGTATGTAATAACATAACTTAAATAGATAACATAAATTCTATATTTAACCAATATGATACTAAAAATGACTGCATATTTTACAGAGGAATTATGCATAAACCAGTGAAAGCATCTGTGGGTATTTATTGCAGAGTACAGAAATTATAAATTAGTTTGAAATCCAGTAAGATTTTGGTTGATTTATTCTTTAACAAATGTCTTTGCATTCAACTAATGTTCTGTAGATAAATTCTATAATTTAGAATTAATTAAGCGTTTGCTGTTTTAAGCTTTGATAAATCATATATTTATTTACTACTTTACCTAATATGTAAAACTATATTTTAAAAAAATCTTGCAGGTTGGATAATACAAAAGACCACACATGTTACATAAGTATGTATAGTAATTATAATTGATTCCATTCTTTGATAATGGGAATACACCAGTTAATAATATAACAACCAAGATAAGAACAATGAAGATTTTTGTTTCTCCTCAGCATTTAATGATGTGTTTAGTCTAAAATTTCTTTATTCCATAAAACAAATTTCTTTACAGAAAATTTTTTTTTTTTTTTTTTTGGTTTTTTAAACTGGAGATTTGAATCTCAAATTTATCAAATGATACTTGGTAACTTGTTTTTTCTCTATTCTTCATTAATTATTAGTGTCCATACTGCATACTGGATTAACTATTCAAGCCTTTTTAATCTTCATCAATAGAAAACAGATCCTCTCCTTATAATTATTTATTGATTTCTTAAAGAGATTTACGATTTCTATTGTCAGGTGAAAGAACATTGTCTTCTGATCCGATTGTCTCCCTCTTTAAGAACTTGGAAATTCTCATAATTCACTTCTCCATAATGAAAAGCCTCTTTTGTTATAAATTACATTTTCTTTTAGAAAGCCTTTTTCTTATTTGTTTATACAATTCAAAAAAAAAAATAAAAAGATCTATACCTGGATTGACCTCAAAGATAATTCATAATAATCAGCCTTTGACACCTTTAAGCCTCAGCTTTCCAATTCAGGCATGCTTCAAAATAAATCACTATTTAAATTCATATTTTACCATATCAACTTTTTTTGGTGGTAAAAGCCAAATGCCAGTTCTCTGTCTAGAGGGAATTAAAGAAAATTAAAGTAAAAACAAATATTATATTTACTTGGTGAGCACCAACCCAAGTTTGGCACAAGGCCATTTTTACGTGCTCTTCCCCGGCCTTTTTACATTCAGTGTTACCTTTCACCTAGATGAGCTGCTCTCCCGAGTTAACGAGCCCCATCTGCTCGAGGCTGC
>JAUZSX010000023.1:795456-808413 GCA_034780655.1 Idiosepius hallami | reverse complement strand
TTAGAGGCTAAAATTTTCAGGATTTTCTAGTTTCTATGATACCAACATATGGTGAAAATTTGAAAAAAAAAGTGAGATGCAAGGGTGTCGAAGATCTTTTTTTCTGGATGATTTGATATGGAATGACTCTATGCCAGGATCCAAAGGTTTAAAGAATTAAATCAGAAAAATATGTATAAGGTTTAAAAGTAAAGTAAACTAATACCAAATTTTGATTATTTCAAATATAAACAGTTGACAAATTAGTGTGCTGTACATATCAGTGTTTGTTTTGGAACGGAGTTAAATTTATACAATGTTATACTGCTTATGTACTTGCATTGAAATACTCAGAAATAGAAAGAAAAAAAAACATTACTTAAAGGCCAGATTAACAAAGCATTGGTTGGATAGAATCTCCATCGACCATAGATGACCTACCGCCGTTGAGCCAAGCTATCTTCTTTTTAGTTTATCTCAAAGATTACTTAAACATTGGTTTATATATTTTGTTTATATATGTCTTCACAAGTCTAACTGACATGTCAAGATTTTTAAATTTATCAACAGCTAAATTCCTTTGCAGGGATTAAATTCCAAATGATTTTATCTATTTACAGTGGGTCTTCAAAAGGATATCACCATCTCATATTCTGCACATATTTTAATTAAGAAACCCCACACTACTTACAGATCACTTTAAATGAATTCATAACAAGCGCATGATATCATATGACTACTCATCTATGAGCTATTTTATTTTTATAAGCTATTTTTAAAAAAAAAATTTTTTGAAAACTATCAGGAAGGAAGTAATTGGTTTTGTTGTAAAAAAGAAAATAACTTCCTAGTTTTCTACCAACAGTGTTGAATTTCCTATATCTTTCTATGTAGCTCTTCAGGTCTCTATTTTTAATTCCCTTTTTTTCTTTGTCATTTGTAGTGTTTCTTGTTGACATTTTAAGCCATAAATGTTAAGTAGACTTTCTTATTCACTGAATATTACTTTGTTATTCTTGTTTAGGCTGTGAAGCAGGCATCATTCGTCAGATGTCCTCAGACAGTATGTCTAGCATCAATAGTTTATCGAGTGCCTGTAGCGCAGCAAGTCAGCAATCAGCAGCCACAGATGGAGATATTGGCAAAAAGAAGAATAAAAAGAAGGGCTGGGTAAGTAAAAAATAATGCTTAATAAGAACTGGAAGGGAGGATTTAACTATTAAGATATTTAATTCAAAAAATTAATTTAATGATTCGAATTACAATTAAAATAAAGGTTTATCTTTTTCTTTAGAGAAAGTTTATAACCTTACTGAAAGAACAAACTGTCTTTTTTAATTCTGCTTTTCAAATTAAAAAAAAAACCTTTTGAACATCTTTGAAACCATATAAGATCAAAATTGCATATTAAGAATGTTACTGGAAAGAGGAAAATCTATTTAAGATAAGCTACAGAAATAATAATCATTTAGAAGGGGATTTTGCTATTACTTGTTAAACATTATTAATAAAATTAAAAAAACAGGGAATATAATCAGCATACTTTTAACTATATATATATATATATATATATATATATATATATAAACCTGAAATATAAATAAGTCTGGTATACTTATGAAACATAACCCCACACACATTTATGAATAAATAGAGGTGAACATTGTAATAAGTTTTCATTACTTTTTTTTGTTTTATTATAGATCAATTTTTATTGTATCTTTTTTATTATCTGATTACTCTTGATCTAAACTAACACTTATTACCTTAAAAGATTTAATTTGATTTTCAATTAAACTATCTTTTGGTGAATTTTTTTCTTTAAATATATAATTAGTAACTCAACAGATTTTGATAATTAACTTTAAAGGAAAAAAAAATAGCTACATGTTGAAAGAATATTATAATGTAATTCAATATTGCCCATTGCAAAAATTAATTTTTTAAGAACAGAATTTTAGAGAATAGATCCAAATCTCTTAATATGTAGTCATTATTATTAGTATTTATTTAGTCTTTTCATTTACAAAATTACTAGCTTCAAATTATAAAAAAAACATTTTCTAAATATTACAAATACTTAATGTAACTCAAATGGTTTGTTTGTTTTTTCTTGTCACTTTTCCTAAGCACTTTACCTCCATTAAACAATTTCCAGAAATATAACCAGCTTCTTGCTGTTAGTGCAGGTCTGCAGGAGGTCACTGGTCACATGATCTCATCTAGGAGCCTGACCCATGATTACATCTGTTCTGGGTGTTGAAATGGAGAGCAGATTGCTTGTTTATGACAAGGTTTCACTTGACCATTGAGAGGGGGAAGGAAGGAGCTGATGCTTTACCCAAACTTACTAAGATAAATATATTTGAAAACTAAATGTAAACATATGTCAGAATATATCTCAAGTTTGTTATCTTATCCCTATTTGGATTAGGGGTTAAGCAGACAACATGAAAGCACCTTAGTGAACCCTATTTTTTTTTCTTGTGATATAGAACTGATAAGAGATAATCTATTCTTCCAGTGCCACTAATTTAAAATTCTTGTATTTCTGAATTTACAAATTGGCCAAGGCCATTTAATGAGGGTGTTTTTTTTTTTTGTTTTTTTTTTTTTACTTATAACAATATCTGTTCTGTGCTTTAGTATTAAATAGATTTTTCCCATTTAACATAATATTTTCATTGGTATAAATTAGTTGCTTTATTTCAACAAAACTTTTTAAACTATTTACTTGGCTCTAATTGTGTGAGATTTATTCCAAATTTATTTAAGGTAGAAAAATAGTATACTAAGATTATGTATAATGAAATTATTCTACTTTTTTGTTTATGGAAATACTATTTCAAAGGACACTATGTCATCAAACAAATTCATTTTTTTTAGAAATGAACATCAAACTTTCAGTTGATAATTCATTATTGATCAGCTTAATTTTATCTTCATTTGTAATTTCATGCAACAAATTTCTGTAATGTTACAAAGTATTTAAAAACCGAAACCTACATTGATAATTAACAATATTTTCTATTATAACTGTAATTTTCAAAATTTGGGATTATTTTTTATGACAATGAGAATTTTATTTTTATTTCTATTATTTCATTTCAGTTGCGTAGTTCATTCAGCAAAGCCTTCTCTCGCAAGAAGAATAAGCACGGATCCATGTCAGATGTAGAGCCGGATACTGCGAGTTTGCGATCTAATTGCTCAGCTCCAAACTCGCCATTGTTGCAGCTCTCTCATCTTAATGGACCAGGCTCAATTAAAGGTTCACATTCTTCAGGAGCGTAAGTACCAATTCATATTATGAAAACCATCATCATGTAACAATATTAAGAATTATAGATTACAATTTAATGAATTCATATTTTCTATGAAAAATGATAATAGTATTTAAAATATAATATCTGTTGTAAATGATTTTTTCCTATGAATAATATTTCCATATAGTTTTCATAATTTCAAGACATTGTAATAATAAGAATTAAATAATATAAAAGGTACATAAATCCTGTCTATTCATCACTCATAATGACTGTTCAAGCAAAAATGAAAGTTAACCATATCAGGAAAATTTACTTGGACAGCTTTTAACATATGATATACATTTTTAGCTCAGTGGCCGATTGATGTAAATTTTTGCTTTTCTTCTATATTTCCTTGTAGAATTTGCGAATCAGAAGACTCTACTGTTAGTGAATTACGCAAACAACTCCGTGAAAAAGACATGAAGTTGACAGACATACGTCTGGAAGCTCTTACCTCAGCGCATCAGCTGGAGCAACTCCGTGAGACCATGAATAAAATGAGAGTAAGTAAAAATGGATTCTTCATTTTAAACTGCTATTTTATATTTGTATCAGTGGATTTATATTCTTGCCACACTTGACTTATTTACTACCCTATAAGAGTCTAAAAAGTTTTATATACAGCATAAAATGTTTCTGGTATAACAGAGAGGAGAAATAACAAAGGATCAACTAAGAGAAAGTTCACAATGTGAAAGGAAAACAAACAATTATCAATGATATTGGTTGAAGAATACAGTACTTGGATTTTGTTGTTCATCTTTTTTTTGATATGGCTTTAATTTGACTAGAAACCTATAACCAATAATCTAATATATGTTTATATTTTATAATACCATGCAATCAATGTCTAAAGGAAATTAATCCCTAAAAATCAAACTTAAAAAAAAAAGCAATTTAGGTTTAAGAATTCCATGTGCACTAAGTTTTGGCAATCATTGTAAATCATCTCAGGACAAAAACATTGACTCTTATCATTCAAAACCAATTTCCTAGTTCTTCAGACGCTTACTATTTTTTTCCTTGATAATTATGCCAATCTATGGTGAAAAATGGTTCAATAATTTCTAATATTTGTTCTTTTGTATTTGTAGAATGAAATGAGTGCTTTGAAAGCAGATAATGATCGTCTAACTCGAATGGTTACCACAAAAAATTTGAATATGTCAACATCTTCCCTACATCACCAAGTTAGTAACGACTCTTTGGATCGCAGCTTAAGTTTGACCTCATCAGACCATGGCAGTCTGGGTGAGTAAATTTTCCATTTTTACATCTTCTGCTATCAACTGCTAGAATTCAGCCAATTAATCTATTTGTGTTTCTCTTTTTTTCATGTAAACCAAATACAAATATTTTATAGGAACAATTTTCCAAATCATAAAAAAAATAAAATCATTTAGAACACTTTATTTATATAAACTGTGATATTAAAAGATTTGATGAAAATAATTCTGATAATAAAATCATTAAAAAAATAAAACAAAGTAAATAAGTAAAAACAAATATTCCTATTCTATGTCTAGTGCTTGAATATCTATCATGAAAAAAAAAAAATTTTAAAGTTACAAGAAAATAAAATATCACATTTGTATAATTCAAAGATGTAAAACTTTTTCATGCAGTTTAGAACATATTTATAACAATAAATAATCATAGACACTGAATCAGCAGCCTTTGGTGACTGTCTATTTCTCACCTTTGCAGTCATATATCTGATGAAGGCACAGCTGAGAAACTGACAGTCACTGAAAACTGTTGATTCAGTGTCCGCACTTATCAGTGCACTTATCTGAGGACACTATTTCACTATATCATTAGTTCTATATCTTTTATATGAAAAAACCTTCAGCTGAATAGAAACTAAATTATAAATCAAATGATAAAATCAAATATCTTTCATTGGATAATAAAGCTCTAATGATAAAATTTTGAAACTGAACCTTTTTTTTGGCTTCTTATGTTTCAATCAAAACTTGGCAACATCACACGACAATCAATAATTTGTGACCTTTTAAGAGGCTAAGTTTAAAGTAGTTCTTAAAAAAAAATATTTTTATTGATCCAATTTATATAGCTTTATTAAGACTAACATAATTCTAAGAAATTATTAATTTCTTTAGAAAATAGGATCTTATTTATTATTTCACATTTTTTTCTGAATAAAACAGTTTTTTTGTCTTTTTCTAAATTCATATACTTATGCATAGGTTTATCTGACACTATCAGTCAGCATAAGTTTAAAATACTACAGTTTATGATTAATAGTTCTTGAAATCGATTTTCTTTATTCACAAATGTGATTTTTAAGTAAAGTATTTTAAATCATTTAAGTTTTCTTTCTTTTTTTCACAGGTTGATTTTAATCTCTTTCCTTTTATTATCAATGAGAAATACAAATTTATTGTTTCTATTGCTTTTACTTAAAATATTAAAAAGCTAAGCGACTTTTATTTCATTAATATGCATTCCATATATGTGAATTTACTTGAATGCCTGAATTTACAGCTGTACTGAGGGTAATGTCTTCTGGATTGTGATTTACTGTCACATTCTAAATTAATTAGTTTCTTTGTTTGGTAACTTACTCACAGATCCCTTAACACACTGCAAGCAGCAGTCAACAACTAACGACAGATTACATGATAAACACTAAAAAAGAAAGAAAGAAAAATAATCTTTTCTTTTTTTTTTCTTTATAATAAAGCATTTTGCCACGTGTCGTCTGAAAGTTACATACCACATGTCCACCTGCCAGGGTCTAGCATTTACAAAAGTAGGGAATGATGTTCAGAAGTAAAACCCACTAGTTGAGTTATTAGCTTAAATACACGGCCACAGCTGAGGGTGTTTAGAATTATTGTTTGCCATTAGATTAGTGGTGTAAAAGGCTAAAGATAACAACAACAAACTAGAAGCAAGCAAAGTAGATGCCTCAGGACGCAGGTGTACTTCACCTTTTGAATGCAGATCAAAAGGAGGAGAAGAAAGAGAGAAGGTGGCCAGGTTTTTGCTCTCCCTCAAAGCGTTTATCACTAGACACTGTTACAAATTATTGTTGTCATTCTTACTTAGGATTCTTTTAGGACTTTGCAGTTTTCTTTCCCCCGTTTAACAGCAACATTTCAAACAAAACTCAATCTAAATTTGCAGGTGTTTTTTTTTTCGCCTCACACGTGCCAAGGATAACTATCATCTAAAGCATCTGACTTTTGTTACTGTTTAACAAAAGAACTCAGTAATCCATTCTAAGACATTTTGACAATTCTTTTAATCCTTTGAAGCTTCATTGCTCACTTAGTAGATGTGTTTTATTGTGAAAGTAATCTATAAGTATTACAAGAGTATATAGTTTTGTTGGATTGGTCAATAAAAAAAAAATCATGATAATTTCTTTTGTTTTTATTTTTATTAAAAGAAAAAAGCTTGATACAAAATTGATTTTCAAACATCAACCTGGAAAAAGTAAATTTCTTGAAAGAAAATACAAATTTTTATATCCAACCAGACTTTTAAAGATGGTCTGTTCCATACAAGTTCATTAACAGAATATTCGATGTTTGTAGCTGAACCAATTTGAATGTCCAGCTAATAAAATTGTAGCTTAATAACCTTCTTTTTTTAATATAAGCTGTTTCCTATTCATAGTTGGTATGAATAATTTTAATTAAAACACATTTTTTTCTTTAGCTTTTTCCTAGTAGTTTAATATAAATACTTTTTAATGATTGCATTTTTAATCTAGAAAAAAACATATTGAAGTAATTATATATGCCTTTTTTTACTGAAGTACTAATAATAAAATATATACAGGATACCCTCTTGACAATTTATACCATCAGTGATGACTCATGAAATAACAGAAAGTACTATGGATTGTTTATGTCAACAGAAACTGCATAAGTTAATTTCAACCATACATTAAAGCACTAATTAGAAAATTTAATCACATTCCAAATAAAAACATACATATATGCAGATGCTGATGATAATAGTCAAATTAATTTGAAGCAGCGACTTGAATATAATAAAAAAATTTCAGTGACAAATTTACTTTATTTCATTATTTCAGTGTTCTTTTTGTCAATTAGGAACTATTTCTTGCTCAATTGTTTTTTTGTACTGTTTTTTTTTTATATACAAAATAAACTTTCTAATTCACATTCTTTATAAACATTGAAATGGCTGGGTTTTAATGTTTGAAAGCTATTATTAAAGGTTCCTTTTTTTAACAAAGAAATAAAGAAAATATTATTTGTCAATAAGAGAATAAATTCCAGAATTATTCTATTGATAATTATTGTATTTTAATATTTTTTCTTTTTACTTCAAGCTCTCCCATTGTTACAAAATACCTTACATAAAGTAATTTTTTTAAAAAAACGGATTTATGTATTTATTGATATCCATTCTAAAATAGAGTAAGATACTAAATTAGTGATCATATAACATCATGGGTATGAATGTAAATGTCTTGAACTGTTTTAATTTTTTTTACGGCTTTTACTATTGAATGTTTTTCATACAAGATCCATTTTTTTTAAATCTACAGATTAAAAAAAATGTATGTTTTCTTTAGTTAATCTTATTTTGGAATTGAGTGTATTTTACTAATTGTTTTTCAGCTTGTTCCAATATATTCTTTTTTTTTTTTTTATAAATAACTTAATGCAGTGAAAAAGCCCTTGTTGGTTTACAAAATAAAGTCATCTTGTTCAACTCAGGCATTTTTTGAACACAAAACCATCAGTTTTTAGCAGCAAAACAACCTTATTTTATGCAAAAAAATATGATTATTAAATGCATACAAATTCCAAGCTATTGATCAGTCTTTTATCATCAGTTTTTATATATACATTGAATTGATGTTTTTAGAATTGCTTGTTATTAATATTTACATACATTGCAGAGATATTAATCTTCCAGTACATATTGATTGTGCATTCACTTGTGCTTTTGTCTAATGGGATTGGTCAATGATTCTTTGACTAATGAAGTCATTGCAGTTTCTAGGTTTACTCTCATACTGGTTTCATATCTTGTTAATTTTTTTTAGAATAAAAACATAATGTAATTATGTTTGTATTTTAACATGTAACTACAGTTTTGCCATCTCATATAATTTAATGTCTACCCTGACATTAGAATACTTATTATTTTTCTCTGATTACAAACAGCAAATATTTTTACTTTAAGTGACATCTTTTGAACCTCCCACTCATAGAGAGACAGATGCTTATCAGCTGATGTTTTTTGAAGCAAAGAATCTAAACGGTGGATTAAATCTTTCATATAATTACAATCAGTTATAGATAACTTAATTCAACATTTAAAGGGTACCATTGAAGCTTTAAAGAAAAAGAAACATAGTTTGTTCAGTGTGTATGTATGTGTTGGTGTGTCTGCGTGTGTGTTATACATTTGTAAAATTTTCTCTCAATTATTACAATAATTAAATTGACAAAGAGAACCATGTAAAACTTTTGCTTGATTATTTTTGCTCTAAACAAAAGACGGTATAATTTTAACCATCTACTTTCTATTATGTGTGAAAAATGTTAAATACTAAGAATAATCCTACTTCAAGAAATTAAAACAATGTAAATATAATTTTCATAAGACATTGATTTATTTATTACTCTGAAAACCTACTGTTTGATGTTCTTGTCTCCATCAATTGTACTATATGTAAATTTTGAAAAAACAAAGTGTACTATTCATGCTATATTTTATTTCGAATTTGGTATACATCTGAAACTTAGTATCAAATATAAAGATACAAAAGAAATGCTTGAATGAATCAATTATCAACATCTTAAAATATTATGTAAAATTTTGTCTTTCATCAATTCGAAAATTTATATAAGATGCACACTATAATCTTCATAGTTCTTTATTAGACAATAAACTGCCTATGTTGCAAACCATATTGTAAATTATTCAAAATAAATGTTTAAAAATTCAATTATGTAATTTTATATGATAAATATTTACAGCATAACTATTTCATTTTTAATGTCTTTTATAGAATAAAAAAGATTTTCTGTTTATGATTCATAAATTGACAAAACAAAGATAGGTTAATTATTGTACTAATAATTCTAAACAGTATTATGGATCAGATTTCAAGTTAACGTACTATGGAAGATATATTTTTGGCTGTAAACTAAGTTCAGTTATAACATAAAAATCTTTTAGGATCTTCATTTCATTCATTTCTGTTTCATCTTTTTTGCTATTTTTAATTTATTGCTTTCCACTGTTGCTTCTCCTCTATAGAGTTTTTCCTCCCAACTCTGCTTACAACAGGAAACTTACTATGCAGCCCTTTGTCAAAATGGCTAACTTTGCAATCAACAAAAGTGGTGTTACGACGTACCTCCTGCCCAAACATGCACTTAGTCCATTTTGTGTCTGACAGAGAGGCAGGAAAGAGATGGTGGGGAGGGGATAGGGAAATAGTTGGTGCACTCACATTCCATTCACATCACATTCAACATATCTGCACCTGACATCAAGGTTCCTGTTTTTGAACTTTTATTCTAGGAGAGAAGATTTAAATAAAAAAAAATTAAAAAAAGGCAATTTTGTTCTGGAAGAATTTGGGTGGCTATGTCTTCTGACTTCTTCCCAAAGAACCCAACTAAAAGCATTTCCTTTTTGGCCTAAACCATAAGTGTCTTATTTACCAATCTCACCCTCTATTTCTTAATAGAGATTCATGTAAATACTTAGTTGACTTTTGTTGTGGGCTTTTTTGTTGTTGCTGTTGTAGTTGTTTTGCTTTATTTAAACCAAAGTAAGGGAAAAGATTTTTTAAAATACACCACAAAAAAAGCTTCATTACAATTCTTGGAACCACTTGAAGAGATAGATTACATCTTCATACTGTTGATATGTAACTACTTAGAAACATCCTTATCAACATCAAAAGGTTTTCTAGTACTCAAATATAATTGTAAGTTTTGTATCTCTCTGATCCCTGTTTCTCTTTATTTCCAACTTAAACATTTCCTTTTCAACAATTTTCCAATGAAACTCCTTTTTCTTGGAACAAATTCTCCTTCATCTACAGAAGTCTGTAATCTTTAAAATTTGACTTAGGTTTTTTTATATCACTAAATGCAAAGGTTATATATATAATTAATATCAAATGATATATTTTCATTTTTTTGTAATCCTAGTTAATGTATTCAGCATTGTCCAACATTATATAAAATAACATCAAAAGAAAAAGTTCAAATTTAATGAACATGGTTCTATATGTTTAAGGGTGTGTTTTAATGAATAAAAATATTTTGCAATATTCACATATATCCATTATAGTGTTGAAAAATGTAATATTTTCCCAGTATATATATATGTGCAATATCATAGGATGTATATTCAGAAAAAGCTAACCTTTAAAATACAAATTCTATATCACATTCTAATTACAATCTCATTTAATAGATAGAGAATCATCATTTGATACATAAAAAAAAAGTTCAGAGAGTTTATGCTGAGCAACAATTTAATAAATGTCACTATTCTACAAAGAAATACATATTATCATTATGTCTTTCTATTCAGATAAAATGCTATACATTTGTAAACTGTAAACAGCGTGTCAATAAGATAAATCAAATTTTTTTAATCAAAATTTAGATAAAATCAACTTAAATACAAACTGAACACTCAATAGTTATTTTCTAAGTCTTAACTGTTGGTAAATAAGTGTGTTGCTAAATACATATGCTAAAGAAAGGTGATGCTCCTTAAGCCAGGTGTTGACTTAGTCATAATATATAGCTACCATCTGTGTAAAAACAGCAGGTATCAGTCTTGCTAGTCCTTGTTAGGCGGGGCTGGCCCTCTCTCCAGGCTTCCACATTAATAAAAACACTACATTTTTGCAAAGCTAAAAGAATGGTATAAAGCACCTCAGATAACAGCAGGAAACTAAGCTTCATTCAGAATTCATCAGCCACTATAAACAAGGACCAAAATTGAGTAGACAGGGATGTATGATTTTTTTTAACATGCTTTAAACAAACACTTCTATACAAACATACACCTTAGACCATTAGTTAGTTGAATAGGTGTATTGTCTGTGTCATTTAAGAACATTCACAGCATCAGGAAATCTTGTTTGTTTATTGAAAACTTTTGCTATCTATAATTGACAGTAACCAAAGATAAAACTGATTAGAAATTCGATCACTTGATTTTTATTTGTGTGTTGTTTTTGGGACATTTCAAATGATGAAGGACAATTACTTCATTGTTAAGTCAATATTTAGAGCATGTTTTAAAAAATCAATTTAGTTACTCAATGCAGATATAATGCTTTATATTAAAGTATATGGATTAGTATTTCACTTATTCATTTTGATATATGTTCAAATTGTTTTGTGTTTTTTAATATTATTTAAATGAAATATACTTTTTACATTAATATAAGATCTCAAATTTTGTTTCTAATGAATTTCATCATCTTATTTGTGTTCTATTAGTTGTCAAAACAATTGTAGTGATCTGTGATCAACATAATTATATTCCTGCATTGTTGGACCCAGATCTTGACAGTCTACTTCTCAATCCTTTAAATAAGTATATGTGGAAATACATTGATGGTATTAGGTTCTAAAAAAGCTTACCAAAGAAGATATAGCAAATTTTTTATACTTTTACATCAAATTAGTGAAGATATTAATGTAATAACAATTAATAAAATGTAGTTTACAATTATTAAAGTAAATGCTTTAATAATAACTAAAAAAGAAAAAAAAAACACTTTGTGATCAGAAAAAAAAATGTATTAAGTTTATAATCAGTACAAAATATTAGATCTTTAATATTCAAGCTTTTCTAAAAATTTACAAGGTTTTTACTATAAGAAATATCATACATTTTTAAGTTTGATAATTTTAGATCAAAAATTTTCAGAAGCATCAATAATTTTTTTCTATGATGTAAAATACTTCTTAAATACAATTTCAGTATTACTAAAAATGCCATACTTTGTGAAAACTATAACATTTGTAAATTTGGCATCAAATTTCAATTTGATGAAAACAAGTTTCAAATTCATTTCTTTAATTCTATTCAAGTTTGTCATTTAGAATCCAACCAATAAGTAAAAAAAGCTAATGGTAAAACAATGGTAGGTACATTTTTATAGTATGAGTCTTAGCTAAAAAAACTATTTTTTTTTCAAAGTTTTTGCAGAAATAAAATATATTTTTTTTTAAATTGAATATTTAGGAATTTCAGAATCCCCAAATCCTCAACTCTTTAGCGAATTTAACAAACAACTTATCTTGGATATTGCATACATTCTAGCCTAAAATTACTTTTACCACATATTGTAGATCCCATCAACTAACTCCATGGACAGGGTTTCTTAATACAAAAATGAATAAAAAGAAAATGTTTTGATAACTTTTGGAGAAATATAAATAAGCAAAGCCTAAAAAGATAGCAATGAAAAATTATTTTTTGCAAAGTCTCTTATCAGGAATTATGTTGCCTTCTTTTTGATGATAGCATGCTGTTATCAGCGAGAGATGCCAACATTTTACCTTATGGAAAAATTCCATGATTTATTTTATCTATCTACCTATGTATCTAAGACAGATAGTGTGATTCTTTCTGACACACACACACACACACACATTATATATAT
>JAUZSX010000023.1:768159-786511 GCA_034780655.1 Idiosepius hallami | reverse complement strand
ACAGAGAGTGTGATTCTTTCTGACACACACACACACACACACATTATATATATATATATATATATATATATATATAATGCACACACACATGATAAGTTTGTGGAAAAGTTCAAGTCTACCTTTGTTCCCAATATCCAGAAACAACTCAACCGCTATCTATAAATTTGCCAGTTTATTAAAAGTAAAAATATCTATATATATTTTTTTTTTCTATTAAAGAAAAAGTGTGAAAATTAACATTCAGTGTATTATTTCCAATTCAAAAAATAACTAAGAATTTGAAGGTTGATTTGGTAAATCTGAGTTCAAAAAAACAATAACCAACAAATGTGTATAATAGAATAAAAAAAAACATCTATTTTGCACTTTTACAGATTATACATTAAAATATTGCATTATGGCTTGAATTATATAGGAAAAAAGAACTTTAGAAGTGTTTAATCTGATAACATAATTTTCATGTATGTGTATGTATAATGTATATATATTTATTTTGTTTCTTTGAAAAAATAATATTTTGATCAATCACTGTCTTTTTACTATTAATAAGAATATCAAATCTATATTTTCTAAATTTTGATTAAGTCAATATGACATTGAGATGCTAATGTTTGTCATTTTAACAAAGTTAAGAAATACTATTCCTGGTTAGTATTTGAGTTAGATAACCATTTTGAATTGGTTTTAAGAGGATTTTTTCCTGAAATGTAATTATAAGTGGTGTGGCATTATTTCTTATGGAAAGGAAACTTGGGTTATGTGAAAAAAGAAGATTGGAAGAGTGTAACTATATTTTTTATTATCATAGAAATAAGATATTAAAACTTGATTTCATAGTATTAGTCGAAAATGTCTTAAAATAATAAACTAATTTATAAAGTTATGTTAATGATGAAAACAAATAGGGAAAAGAATTGTGTATGTTTTCTGGTTAGAGTTAGCTTATATTTTTATTAATAGACACATTAAAAAAAGAAAGATACCTATTGGGATTATACAGAGAAATTAATGTTATGCATAAAAAGAGAGAAAAAAACAGAAGTTATTCCTACAGAGTAATCTGAAAAATAACTCCTGTTTTGAGACAAACCTGACAAATTTCTTGGGAATAAAAGTATATATGTTTAAGTCATGAATATGTTGGAGTAATTTTCAGTGAGAATTTGTTTATCCATTCTATGTTTGATGTTTGCCCACGAAAGCAATCTGAATACTTTGTCTCAGTTAAACAAAAAGTGGAGTAAGGATAGGAAAGAAAGTAAGGCAAGTAAGATGAAGGTTTTTTAGAAAACAAGTAACATTATTATCTATTTGAATCTGCCATTTGGGAAAACTTGCTTTCTATTTGCCGTTGGCACTAATCTATGAACATCTTCATCATGGACAGAAACCTAAGTTTACCCTCAAGATTATTGGAATATTACTAAGAGTTTTCAAGAAACATTTGGAACCAAGCCAAATATAATCTTTTAACCACCCATAATACTAAACCAAATTAATTTCATTTTTTTTTGTTTTTATTAAGACTTCAATATAAAGTGGGTTCAAGTTTTTAACGGAAATAATAGCAATCATTCTTATTCATTCATTATAGCCGATTTAAAAACAAGATTTTTTAATGGCTTCTAAATCTGAATTTAAAAAAATCAACAATTATTTTGTATACTTATTTTAGCATTCATTGATTATATTTCTATCATGATTGAATATTAGATTCGTATTGAAACTTAATTTTTCTCCTATTAAATATGTCACTCTCTTAAATAAAGTTAAGGAAACCTGATAATTTCTTTGCGTTCGATTATTCTACAAGGAATTGATAAAATCTCAGTGAAAGAACTTTTAACACAAAATGCTGTTGGCTAATAAATAATTCATAATAAAATGATATGCATATTTTTCCAGCCTAAAGAACATTTTCATTTAGTTAATGACCTAATAATTTTTTAAATAGGCTTGAAATCAATATCTTTATAGTTTAGAAACTGGTGAGTTATTTTAGAAAAAATAACATTATCATATACTAACAGAGTAGCTGGTGTTGCAAGGCATCTCTTACTCTTCCCTTCAACATTAGTTTACATGTCAAAAGGCATGTGAGTTCCGTTTAATTCAAATCATCAAAATCAAAGTGAATAAAATTAGAATGATAGTAATATATAAATATATATATATATATACAAGTATGTAATATGATCTAAGAATATATATGGTTATGAATGTCAAGATAATTTTTGTTGTTTAATGTTTTGTTCTTTGAATAAAAGTAATATATTTCAATAAGGAAAAAATTAAGCTCTAGATTCGTCCTTAATTAAAATAGAATATATTTATACAAGTATATTGTGTGAAATAGTTCTAGAATATATTTGTTTGAAAGGGGTTCTCATTCTCCTAAACTCAAGAAATTTTTGAACAAACATAGGTACCAATGTTAGATTCTAAGACATGCCAATCTTGGCTATAAAAATTCAAACAATTGCATTTTTTTTGCTATCTTTGGGATGAGGCTTGATAATTTGTTATTAGGATGACAAAGATGAGGACAAGAGTCAAAAAATAGATATAAAAAATTAAGACATTCATTTCAGAAACACTAAAACATTTTTTTGCATAACAGGAATTCTAATCATTATAACTTTGTTGTGATAAGAGTAAAAATTAATTTATTGACTTATGAAATATAGAGAT
Organism: Idiosepius hallami; assembly: GCA_034780655.1. Classification (NCBI taxonomy): domain Eukaryota; kingdom Metazoa; phylum Mollusca; class Cephalopoda; family Idiosepiidae; genus Idiosepius; species Idiosepius hallami. The sequence goes on along the minus strand of JAUZSX010000023.1, from coordinate 783,820 downwards.
AAGTTTATTTTGATGTAAGATAGTATTATGGATTTTCAGCCCATTTAATAGCAAAGTCAATGTTTCTCTTGATTATAGTATGCTAAACAAGTCACTGTGCAGCTTTCATTGTCTGGTTTACTTAAAAGGTAAACAATATGCCACAGTGGTTTTTTAAATAAAAATTTCTATAAAATTGAAAAATAAAATCTATTCCATAAGTCAAGGGCCAGTCATTGTTATTTTTAATAATTTGATTCAAAACATTCTTTTTATTGGAGTTTAGAACAGATATGGTTCTTGTTTTTTTAATGCACTAGTATCTTTTATTTTATCTAAAGTAAAATTTCAGTTATTTTTAAAAGAATCATACAATCTTTATTTGGATCTGATACTTTGTTTCCAATCTTTAATTCAAATTTATTTTTAAAAAATGCATTCTTTAGCATAAAAATATAAAGATAATCTATCAAATAAATAAATAAAAATCAGAAAATGGTATGGAAGGAAGCCTCAGCAAATATCAATACCATTTACTTATCAGGATTTTGAACACAAATAAGAAAAAATATATTTTTAACATAACAAACCAATCAACAAAAATATTAAAAGTAAGAATAAACAGAAGTTTGTCTCAAATTTTATTTGTGAAGACAACCAGCTGTTCAGAAAGTGTGACTTCCCTCTAGGAGGGAAAGCTAAGTACCAAAACAGTTACACACTTTTGACATTGTAGGACTTACTTAAATTGTAGGGCAAATATCTAAGCTTGTTAAAGTGACTCTATAAAATAGAATCAGCTTACTTATGATAGTTTATTGTTGTTTTTAATCTCATTTGATCAGTATATATGTTTTAAAATTCTCTTAATAGAATCACCCTATTTTAAAAGTTTACTGTAGAAGAAGAAAGTCAATTATTTATTTCTTAAAATTTTAACAATACAAAACCTTTATTTTTTCTTTGTATTATTTGTAGTTTATTATTAGGTTCTTTAAAAAACCATTCCTTTATTCAAGATTTTTTTCCTCTTTATCAGGAAATCTAAAAACAAGTGAGAGTGTCAACCAAGTTTAAAAAGCCCTTTTGCTTGAAATAAATAAATCCTTTATTTTCAGGTCGAAGAAAACAAAAAATGGGAATGAAATCTCCAACACAATCAGGTAGGAATCGTTGGACTTAGTCCTTAACTAAAATTAACACTAGCAGTAGTGATAAAATGAATAGATGATATTCCCTTAGAATTGCTAAAAAGCACTTTAAAGAGAAATATTTATTTTGATTTATTCATTCACATTTTTGTTGTCTTTTTTTTTGGCTTTTTTGCTTTCATTATTTTCCATTTTTCCTCTTTTTCTACTCACTGTTTGCTTCTATTTAATACTCTCTAAATGAAATCATATTGCATCAAGGCAAAAAAAAAAATCTCATTATCCTTGTCTCTATTAAATTTCTCCATATTGCATAAAGACAAAAATATCTCTTATGTTAGTAATGATTTTAAGTACTTATAAAAAAGCAATCATCAGATAATCCTGCAATCATAGAATTTTATTTATTTTAAAATTACATTTTTTTGGTGTGTCTGCCAAGAAAATTCTTGGTACATTAAAAAAAAAATTATTATTAACCTTTTCTAAAATCATATTTATTTATTAAAAAAATTACATGATCAAGAATGAAAAATTTTGTAATAGGAACCTTTAACAAAAGCTCTATATAATCTTTTTATCTCAAATGAATATTATTTCCTGATGAAAAATAAATTATGAAAAATTTATAAAAAACATTTTTACAATATGATTTCAATTGAGAGGGGTAAAAAAATTTTGTTTATTTAAGTTTTATTCTATAGCCACATGAACTTAGTTGATCAGTTCTGTATTTATTTCCACTTGACAATAAAAAAAAAATTAATAATACTTTTTGAAATGAAAGAAAGTATGAACAACTTGAATAATTGTAGGTTAATATGAAATGCAAGTGTTGTATACTGGACGATCATGACAGGGACAAAAAGTTGGAAGAGCTTACTTTTTTGAAAGATTGTTGGTTAGGTTTTTGTCCTTTCCAATTTTCCATGGGAGGGAGTCTATTCATCCCATTGGTCTCCTGTAAACAAAAGATGGAACAACGCAAAGACTAGGGGTGCCATTTTAATATTTTTTTTATACTTGATTGCTACCATGATCACCTTCCCTCCTTCTGGTTACAAAACTGTATAACACTTTTTATATTGGGCCAGTTTTATCATTCCCCAAAACGTTTAGCGGTCTACCGAACTGGCTCACACTCTTAACATTACAAAAGGAATAATATCATACAAAGAAAAAATATAAATTTTTTTAAAAATCATTCTGGTATTATTTTTATTTATCACTTTAATCTGATCATCTAAAGTTTATGTGGTTAAAAGATATTTTATAATTCATTTTTTTTTTCTTTTCTTTTTTTTTTTGGGGGGGGGGGCTTTAAAGTGTCTATTTTAGCACTCTTTTAATAGCTGTGATTAAAAAGATTAAATCAATATAAAATGGATTTTAATATAAAAAAAGATTTTCATAGCTAGATTCTATATAAATATATATCCATATAGCTATGTATTTAAAAAAAAACTTTTTCATTATTTCTCTTTGAAAGTGTATTACTAAAAATATTACTTTTCAATAGATAAGAAGTTTTAAACAGATCTTAAATCAGTAAAATTCTTTTAGAAGATTCACCTGTTTTAGATTATTAGAAGTCAACATTCATCATTTAGAAAATATACCAATATTTCAGGAATTAATTATAGTCTTTTGATTGCATCAGACTTTTAAACTTTATCAACTAGGAGGACTATTCTAGTGGCACTTTCTTTCCCTTCTAACTAATATAACACTCACTTTTTCGCTATTTCTCCTCACCCAAGAAAAGAAAAAAAAGTAATTCAGATGTGTATGTATGTACATGTGAATTACTTTTATTCTTCTCTCGTTTATTCACTAACTTCTTGCTGCATATTTCACCCCACTTCTTCATCATTGTCTGCATGTATGAGAAACAGGTTGCTGTTATTATTATTAAATAGGATTAATTACAAAAGGTTCTCACTAATAACACTATATTTATCATAAAAATTCTTTAGCTAAGATAGAATCTTATGTAAAAGTTAATTTTGATTTAATCTTGTTTTATGTTACTTTCAATCCTAAATTAGGTTAATTAACTTAGCACTCAATTTAAATCTTTCAAAAAGTTCAAAATGTTCTTTCAAATTTGATATATTATCTCACAAGAATAATAATAGAAATAAAGCATTAGATATTATTAATGCTTGCTCTAGGTTTGAATTTGACCTTACAAATTAGTAAATCCATTTTTTGTTGTGTATGGATTCCATCAACTAATAATTTGATTTAAACATGACACATGACTAGATTCATTGAAAACTTTTTAGATCATACTGGAATATTAATATGTTCTGAGGTTTGAAGGAATTTATGTGTCTTAGATATTGCAAAAATTAATCATTTTAGAAAATTCCTTCCAAATGTTATTAATTTGTTTATTTTTTGTGACTGCAATGTTTTTTTTTACTAACAACATTTCAACATGAACTAACTTAATACTAAGAATTACATGACAAAAAAACAAAAGAAATCAATTCTCACACAAGCTTGTTTCTCACTGAAGATTTGTTGTAACATTCTTACTAAATCTTGTACTATATTCAACTTTGTACACATGTGCATGTTGCTTGACTAAGAGGCACTAGTGTTACCATATGGTAGCCATCATCAAGTAACTTTTTTCAGATTTGCATCTTTCTAACTTATTTTCATACGTCTATTTACACAGGAGAGCATTTTTCACTAACAAAAAGTCAAAGTTCTAAATTTAAAATAGAATCTATGCACATAGATTTCTTAAAGTTCAACATTTGGAAATAAATTTTTTCATTTGAAATTATCCATAAGAAAATAAAAGATATTATAAAATGTTCAGCAGTTTTAGTTATTCTAAGTATATTAATTATTTTTATTATTCTTTATTATTATTAATAATTCATTTTTTCTGAAAACTTAATACTTACTTCCAAATTGTTTACTAACAAGGAGTTGTATTATATTACCCTCTTTACTATTATTTCAGATTGAAGATTAATGATATAGATTAACATTTCTATGAATTTCATAAGAAAGCTCCTTCATAGTCATATTCATTAATCTCTGTACTAACAAAACTCTTTAAATACAATGAGATTAATTATCTTAATACCAATTTTTTTATTGAATAACTTTTCAAATGTATATTGGAATATATCCATGAAGTATTAAATTAAATTTTTATACTCAAATTAAACTACTATTTTCAACAAGGCCAATTCCAGTAGATTTAAAAAGAAAGTAACAGGATTTCTTTCTTGTGAAGTCAAGGTAGTATGTTTGACTTTTTAAATGATATCTTAGAAAAAAAATATTTATATGCTGAGTAGTAGATTTAGTTTTTGAAATTGTATTTTATTAAAATTTTCAATTTAGAGAAAAATAAAGTTAGTTTTTAGTATATTTGTTTAATATTGACATAAATAAGAATGAAATGAAACACTTATAAAAAGTCACCACTCTGTTTCAGATATATTAGTCACCACTCTATTTCAGATATATTATTTTAACAGAAAATATCCAATTATTTATGTCTATTACCTTATTCAATTGAATTCCCTCTTATCTTCTATTAAAAGAGGGACACAAAAGATATATAAGGATGTTTTGTGATTCTTATCAATATTCTCAGTACATAAAGCCAAGTACTCTCTCCTTAGAAGTGAATCAATAAAAATTTGGATTCTTGCTAATAGTGAAATCAGCTGGTTATTCATTTAGCTTAGTTTTCCCTAAACTGTATTTGCAAATCCCTCAATTTTTCAAGATTGCTTCATTCTTCTTAATACACAAACATTTTCCTTTTCAGATGTTATCTTTCATATTACAAATGCCTACTGTTCAATCAAGCTTTATAATTTCCAATCAAATCCCCACTTATCTAATTTTTCAATTAACTTTTCGTTGTATACGTATGATAGAGAGCAAGGAAACGAGCATTGTTAATTCTTTCTCTTTCAGGAAGTTGGGAAGTTATTAGTTTAGAAAAAAAAGAACAGCTTCTGAGATAGAAGTTTTTAATATTACATTAAGAACATTTGTTTCTTAGCCCCTCTTTATGTCCCCATAGCAAGTAACAAAACATGTTTTTCCAAGTATTTTATTACGAAGCTTCATTCAATTAATTTCCTTTAATTTAGCATCAAGAAATTGCAACAATTTGTTTCTTTCACACAGCATTTCCCTCTCTGAAAGGATTTACCACAATACAAAAAAAAACTCTTTTTTAATTTGTGTATACAATCTTAAAATAAACAACAAATGTCTTTAGTTCAGTATCTCAAAGATCTTATTATTCATCAGTTATTAAACATCTTTCTTAAAAAAAAAAGCATGTGACATTCCATGCTGAGGATAAAAAGTTTCACAGAAAATAGAAAAGAATTAGAGGAAACCTTTTAAAATGAGGTCTTGAACAATTCTCTTTCAAAAAAGATCTTCAATGGAAATATTTAGAATAGAATGGAATCTATTAAAGATTCACGAAGAAACAATTCTACTAAGACTAGAAAAGAAAAAGCATGCGCATTCACGTTTCTGATTTACCAAATTTTTAATAGATTGTAACATTGTTCTTCATCATTGCACAGAATAGTTAAATCTTTATTTGATTTTTGATAATTATAATTGAAAATTTAAGTATATATTGATTTGATGTGTATCTAATTCTTGATAGGGAAATGTCAGGAAATTGTTTCATACATTTATTAATGTACAAGATTTCAAAATTATAAGAAAAAAAAAGAAAGAAAAGAACCAATATAACAATCATTATTATCCTGTTTAAAAATAGAAATTTGGATAGCTTACTCTAATATGAGTCAGTATTAATATTTTAGCCCATTTCCTAAATTTATGCTTGACCCAAAATTAACTGAGTAGTTTAGTAGAGACTGGTCCCCAGATACACACAACATCATTTATATATATATATATATATGTTCATAAATGAGAAGAAACAATATTGCCACAAACTTGTAAAGATTTGTCATATTAAACTGCATGATTTTTTTTATTCCAAGGTGTTTTATTTCATTCCAGCTTTTATCCAAATGTTTTGTCTTACCTGCAGAGAAGAAGCAATGGACCAAAATACTTTAAATTGTGCAACCATCTGGATCTCTTATTTTCTTTTTATATTTCATAGTCATACAGACAGTTCTTTATTTTCTGATTTGAGCTCTTGTTACCACATGTTAAGTTCAGAACTCCAAAACAGAACCAATTATTTTATGTAGGAGGTTATTGAGAACAACTAATAACTTCTTTCTATTCTTAATTTCTTATAATGAAATATCTTTATAGGATACTTTAAAATATGCTTTATTTCTCATTATACTGGCTGAATGTAGACTACCACAGGCTCAAGAATCTACTCCACTCCAATTTTGAAACCAGAATAAGTTTACAGATGATTCAATTTGTAGAACCCAACTTATGGCTGCCAAACAAATGGTGGTTCAATTTTTTACATTGAAACTAAAAGCCATAAATCTAACAGATATTTACCATATATTGATTTTTTTATTAATCTGAACTTACTAATATTAGTTAAAATTAAAATCATAATCATTAATTTTTGTATCAAATTTAAACTTTAAAGTTTTAAAATATTATTAATTTTTTTTCACAGTAAATAAATATCTTCCTTGTTTTCACCAATTGTGTATTCAAAAGAAATATTTTTTAATGGAATTGACTATATTATTTTACATATATTTACAACAAAGAATATTTTTACATTTTACCCAAGAATCATATCAACCTATTTCAAATCGGTTTTCTCAAATGCACTCAACTTCAATACAACTGGTTTATTTCTGAATCCCTAAGAAAATTTGGTTCATAATGTTTCATTTGCAATTTGTATTAACCAATTTCATATAACCTTTAAACTTAAAAAGTAGAAAACCTACATATGGGGATATACTTTTTAGTAAGTTTTATGCATTTAGAACCAACTTTCAGGTTTTCGTATACTTATTTCTTATTTTGCTGGATATTATATCTTATAAGTTCTGTAAAAAGAAGATGTTAAAGATTTCAAAGAAACTCCAAATTCAACTCAAATAAACATCTTCATTTGAAAATTAATTCATTTGATTTTTCTATTAAATTTTTCTTTTCGTTTCAATAGATATTATGCAGATTCCTGAAACACCTGACCGAGAAGGAAAGCGTGTTACAATCACAGTTTATCTGGGATCTAATCCAGATCCATTCAGAACCCCAGAGGTATGGTGATTTTCCTATAATTATTCATATAATTGTAAAAAGGATGAAACTTAAAAATCTATCATAAAAATCATAGATTTATTTCAATTGGCCTTATCAATAAATTGGTATCCTTAAAATTTAAATCTTGTTCTATGTGATATTCAGCAAGACCTTGGCTATAAGATAAGGAACATCTGGAAAATAAATATTTGAATTTTAATTTAGAAAAAAAAAATATTGGATTACAGAGTCCGTAATTTTATAGCTATACAAGCAGGCTGAATTTATTTGTTGAATGTTACAAAAAGTCTATCATTTAGTAATATATTAGTTAAAATAAATTTATAACTGTTTCGGAAGAATTTTTATTGTTTTACCTTTTATAAAATTATATATAAGAAAATCTCTTCAAAATTCTACCAAGTGAACTCTGAGCATATGAATATGAAAAAAAAATCAATTTGGTAATAATTAATTCAGAGTATCTCTTTTTCTAAAATGCCTGATCTACTTTGATAGGTTCCAAAAATTGATAGAAATGAATAAGATTTAATGATAAAACCAAATCTGGCAGTCACCCATCTCTTATAATTTAGATTAAAAATTATTCATGAATGATAGTAACTATTATTATTAGAACAAATAGGAAAATATTTTATATTTCTAGTTCAAGAATAATACTTGAAATTTTTCTGAATTTAGTTAGTATTTTTATGTAAATTGTTTTTTTTTTTTTGTTTTTTTCTTGCAGAAACTTCCAGAGGTTCTAATTGGTTCATTGTCTGTAAGTGGGAAAACAAAATGGGACATACTTGATAATATTGTTCGAAAAATATTTAAGGTAAGTAACTTCTTCCGTTTTCCATAAAAATAATAAGAATAATCAAAATCAAAATATTTAGGTATGATTTAAGAACACTTAATTCTTGATTATTTGGATTAGTATATTCACTATTTTATTTGTTTTTATTTACAGGAATATGTTTTAAGAATTGATCCAGTTACCAACTTAGGATTAAGCGCAGAGAGTGTTTTCTCTTATCACATTGGTGAAATTGTTCGCACAAAAGGTAAATTGATTGAAAATGGATTTGAATTTGTACATTTGCTGCTTAATTAAAATCCATAATTGGTATTTTTTTCTGCTCACACATACACATAAATTTGACTTTTTACAGATGCTGAAGTTCCAGAATTATTACCAATTGGCTACTTGGTCGGTGATACAATGCAAATTGGTATTTGCCTTAAAGGTAAGTCATGATAACCTACTATCTATAAAATTTCCATTTCTTTAGGATAAAGAGAAGAGTAAAATATGGAAAGAGAAAAGTAGTTCCTTAATTAAAATTGTTTCAGACAATGTCTATAAGCAATTAGATTATATCAGCATTTTTAGTTTTTTGGCTAAATTAAGATGTTTCCTTACCCAAGAAGATGTTCAACACTTATGATCAACTATTGTATTAAAACGAAACTCGGCTTATTATCATAATATAAAAAAGGATTTAACATTATTTTTACAGTTCTTTTGTTGTTGTTTTTTTTCTTAGGTACCAAACAAAATAGTGTGGACTCACTGGCATTCGAAACTCTAATCCCAAAATCCATTATTCAAAGATATGTTTCCCTATTACTGGAACATCGAAGAATCATCTTGTGTGGACCAAGTGGAACTGGAAAAACCTATTTGGCACAAAAATTGGCAGAACACTTGGTACTAAGGTAAGAAAAACTACTTAAAAATGATATAGAACTGACCATATATGTAAAATTTAAATATTAGATATTCTTAAATAATTGTTTCTGTTAATTTTTCTTTTAATGTCAAATTACATTTGTGTGAAAGAAAAGAAGTAATTTTCAAATATATATTTTCCATTATTTGTCTGAATTTGTGAGACAAGACAAAAATTTATTGATATTATTTAGATTATTCATGACATCAAGCCAGAGTAACTAAAAATGGCCATTTAAACAGTTTTCAAAACCTATTACTTTTATTATCTCTCTTAAAAAATAAAATGTTAATAACAATCTAGTTTGAACAGTTATTCATATGTCATATAAATAACCCATTATTGATACCATTGCTGGTCAAAAGAAAGTAAGGTCACTTTTTTTATTTTTTTCATTGCAGATCTGGGCGTGAGCTGACTGCTGGATCAGTTGCCACGTTCAATGTGGACCACAAGTCTGGCAAAGAATTACGTCAGTACCTGTCCAACATTGCAGAACAGTGCGAAAGTACCAGCGCAGGTGAACTGCCAAGTGTTATCATTCTGGACAACTTGCACCATGTTGGATCTTTGGGAGAAGTCTTCAATGGCTTCTTGAGTGTCAAATACCAAAAGTGGTGAGATTGTTTTTTTAAAGGATTGACTCTCTTTGAGGGATATTCATAAGCCATAACAAAACAAGGACAAATTTAAAATTAGAATGATTAAGTGTAAAAAGTTTTGAGTCACAATAATTAGAATGTAAGATAAACTAAAACAAATATTAGAATAGGGATCTTCATCAAAATATTTTTAAGATGCAAAAAGATGGAATAAACATTTTTTATAGCATTGTGAGAAAATTATTTGAATTTTGAATAAAGTGTGATTGATTTGATTTGTTAACAGTCTTTAATCTTTAAGAAATGATCTTTAGAAATAGTTTTTGTACAGAACTTTGACAACAGGATCAAATGATTAAAAAATGAAATATGAGTTAAAAATTTACAAAAAATTAATTTTAGAAATTACCAAAGATTATGCCAAAACAATTATGTATTATTATTTAAATACACTATACAAACATTGTTCTAAAGAAAAATCTGACAAAATAATTTTAACTGGAAAAAAATTATTATAAGGATATAGATGTCTGCCTTTGAAGTTGAAACCATCTCCCTCTTTAACCCCACCACACACAGTTACTGAATTTGTCTTTCTTTATTGCAGTCCTTATATAATTGGAACCATGAACCAAGCTACCTGCTCTACTACCAATCTTCAGCTTCACCACAACTTCAGGTGAGTCTCTAGTCAACTATATTCCTTATACTGTAATTAGAGTATTGCTTACACACATTGTATGGTATCAAAGTATGTTTGTGACTGGTAAAATATTTTCACATCTAAGAACTCATTTATTACAGTATTCACTCATTAATTCTTTTTGCATCTGTTAATATATAGCCAGTACTGTCAGATAATATTTATATGTGAAAAGGAACGTAAGTAAACTTTTACTATTTATAATAACATATTACTGATAAAATAAACCCGTGAGTGAGTGAATGAGAGAGAGAGAGAGAGAAATAGAGAGAGAGAGATAGCAAGTAAATTCTGTAAAGTGGAGGAACAGCATTAAAATGGTTAAAACATGATTCTGTCTTTGCATTCATTACTAGGGTTGTGATAAAGTTTGGGATTGTTTATTAAAATTTTTTCTTGTCACAGACTTGACTATTTTGCAGTTTTACCATTTCTTTTAAATCTTTACTTATTTAAGGCCGTGACATACTTTTATTAAAAATATTCTTCTCACAGCCCTAAAAACTAACTAGGGATGGGACAAGCATATTCTTTAATGAAATAAGATTATCAAAGTCCTATTCATTACATACAAAGTAATCTTATGACTACAAAAAGATGGTAGTTTCTTAATTTGTACATTAACTACTTCATATTCTATCAAAACCAGAGTTAATTTTTTAATTTTTTTTAGAAACTTTATGTATGGGTTTTTCTAATGAAATTTTGTTTTTAAAAAGAATTATTCTCATTAATTATGATTGCTAAAAAATTTTTTATCAGTTGAATAAATTTCTAAGATATAATATTAATTTACATGTATCAATATTGAAAATTGATGAAGTAAAGAATTTACGATTGTCTCAATATGGCACAAAAAAAAAACAAAGAAAAGTAATAATTAAATATTTGAAAAATTAAGAGGTATTAGGTTTTCAATAGTATGGAGTAGAGTAATTTTATGGTATTCTAGTTGCTTCCAAGCCATTTTGTTGCTATCCAAATGCAAAACAACTTTTTCACATGCCATCCTGTTAGGATTTTGCAGGGATATTTTGTTTTATAAATTTAATCTTTCAATCATTACTAATGATTTATTTTCAATTATTAGGTGGGTTCTGTGTGCAAATCACATGGAACCTGTCAAGGGATTCCTTGGACGGTACTTACGACGCAAACTAGTTGAGGCTGAGGTGCATATGGGTACCAGGAACAACGACCTCAACAAAATCATCGATTGGATCCCTAAAGTGTGGCAACACCTCAATAAATTTTTGGAAACACACAGTTCATCAGATGTGACAATTGGTAAATATAAAAAATAATAATTTTTTTATATAAAAGTTTCTTTCTAAAAAGAAGTAGCAAAAACAAATAACTTTAATGATATACCAAATTATTAGAGGTTTTAAACCTAAAATAATTTGGTATATTATTAAAGTTATTTTACATTTTTAAAGTTTAAAAACCCTTCTCTATTTCCAAAATGCCTTTCACTTCTGGATTTCTTTTCAGGAACTCTTCATAAAAATTAAGTTGAAACATTGAAATTGGTTTTCAACTTTGGTTTATAATTTGGTTTGTAATTAAGCCAATGTCCTTTCTTTCCCTTCCATATGCCTTCATAGAAACAGATTTTTTAAATATGGCCAACATCCTAATTATGGTCTTTAAATATTTTATATATTTTTACACATACATAAAAAAAATCATAGTTAGATTATATGAAGAAATTTTTCAATTAAAAATATATAAAGAAAACAAAGAAAAATGTTTGAAATCATTACTAGAAAAAACAACTTTGCCATTATGAAAAAATACAATGCTAAATACTAACCATAAGGTTAAAAAAAATTCAATAATAAATGTTTACTTTTGTTATAACATTATATAATATATATAATGTTATGACTACAATTCTTACTTAACAAAACATTAAATAATCTTAAATGAATTTTAAACCTAGATTCAGAATCTACTATATATTAACTTTAGATTTTACATGAAAAACAAATATATTTTGTCAAGAAATATAATTTAAAATATATTTCTTTGCTTTCCTTTTAAGGTCCTAGACTCTTCTTATGCTGTCCTATGGATATTTCTGGTTCTCAAGTCTGGTTTACAGATCTTTGGAATTATTCCATTGTTCCTTACCTTTTGGATGCTGTCAAAGAAGGATTACAAGTAAGTACAAATTTGATGTATATTTAATTTTAAAGTAAATTCATTAATAACTACTTAAAGACTTATCCACTGTAGATAATTTGGGGGTTTTATTTCTCAAGAGGCATGAATGCATGAACTTATTAAATAAAATACAGCTGTTAATTCTGTTTTGTCTGTAGTTCAGCTCAGATCGTTCATTAAAATGGTTCCCAATCATGAACTGCTTTTCTTAATCCTTTATGATCTTCATATAACTTTAAAAAAATAAACATAAAAAGTATTTTGCTATTGCAAAATCAACCAGATAAAAAGTCTGTGAATAATAATGAGTTATAATATTTTTCATTTTAAGATTTTCAACAGAGTGTGGGTTTTCACAGACTTCAATCTATTTTCAAATCTCACTTGAATAAAATATTAATTTACTAAAATTTTAGTTTCATTTTTTTTTTGTAATGGTTATAAAAGAAAAATAATCATTTTGATTTTGAAACTGTTAACATCTTTTTGGTGTGGTGTTTTAATAGTTTTAAAAAGAAAGTTAGTTGATATTTTTTTTACATACTTGCAATTTAATCTTTAATCATCAATTTACTCTATTAGTCAAAATAACAGTAAAGCTTTTCTTAAAAGTCACTTCATGGTTTGGAACCAATATTTTCAGTAGAAAATACTCAATCAACATAGTAAAGAGAAAAAAATAGTATTGTGAAATTGTTAAATACAAATTTTTTTTCCAATGTCTCTGGTTTTTTGTCTTACCTTTTGGCCAACCTACTTACCTACACCTACCTACAGTCACCATCTAACCTAAATCCTATTTCTACTCAAGTGTAAGGATTCTTTGTCTTGTGTTCACACCTTCCCTGCAGACACACTATCAGCCAAATTACTTATGTTAAATTATTTGTTTATAAACCTAAACTTTTGAATATTTATAAGATTATCTCATTCTAAATAAATCATTAAATAAAAAAAATGAATAAGCAATTTTGGGACTATAGCACAAATCCTTATTGTTATTTGTTTCACAATATTTCGACGAAATTAACTTTTGGTCTTCTTCAGGATAAGAATGAAGACAATAGTTTGAATAATACTTGTGAAATTTGTCATAATCCATCTCAAGGATTTTGAAATAGAAAAAAATAATTGACTTTTTTGTTTTGCACCTTGTTAATTATATCTTACATTAGGTCTTAGTAATAATTAGTTAATATATTGTTGATAGCATAACTTTTGGACAAAGATATTAAAATCAAAATAAAATTTTAAAAATAGAATGCTAATTTTGACAATGTTTAGAAAATTGTCTGTAACTAATTATGCCAATTTTGACATAGTCAAAAAAACTAAGATTATGAAAAATAAGTAACATACAATTATTACCAAAGAAAAACATTTTAAAAATATTTTTAAAAGAAAAATCTCTACGAGAGAAACTCTAAACTAAAATGTTAATTTACTATATTTTATACACCTAAAATTAAAAAAAAAAAAACTATTTTAAAAATATAAATTATCACAAAATTTTTGTAAATAAATTTGAATTATATACTAAATATGAACAAAATACTACTTAAAAATGTTTTCTGCAATAGACTTTCCATTAGAAAATCTTTTTTGCACTCATTTCTTTTAATACACAGTTAACAAATCTATCATTAACATTTATAGGAATCCTTAAACTTTAAAAAACAGGAAAATGTCAAAAATTTCAAATACCACATTGATGAATATGTTTGGGACAGGGTGTTATCACATTTATGAAAACAATGCTAAAATTGTTAAAAGATGTTATAATTCATTTAAAAAAAACCTTTTTTAAACTACCCTCATATAAAAACCTATTCTTAAATAGAAGTCTTATTTATATCAATGACTACTCTTGACTCATCTATAATTATATTTACCTCTTTTTATCTATATCACCTATAATCATATTTACAAATCTACAGGTTATTGTTCTTCTACCAAACAATCAGGATTATAAATAATGATTTTCCTATAAGAACCAATCATGTCCTTTAAAAACACTAAATTTGATCAAACTGTTCTCAAAATACTATTCAAAGCTTAAATGTTATTCTTGTAATCACAAAATTTTAAATAAGAAAATAAAACACTGACTTAGAGATTAAAAAAGTCTTTAATGTCATTCTTTATACATGCAACAAGAATGGACTCCATATTTATATTACCATAAATCACGCAACTAATAGTAATTTACAAATTTGGTTATGATGATGTCTGCTTGTGTCAGTAAAAGAACTTTAACCTGTAAATCCATTTGACTAACTGCACTGTCTATAGACTTAGTTGTGTGCAAAATGTGTTTCCATTGATTTAAATTGCTGCTTCCAACCAACCACCTCCTATTTTTCTCCCAGTCACGTAAACTGAATGACAATGAGGTGAGTATGTCAAATGTCATCCCCTATCCCTCTGGCATGCCTATCCATTGTTCTTCCTTCTGTAGTAACATTGTAGTAGTTGTTTTATCAACTGTCACTATATGTAGTTGTAGTCTTGAAAACTTCTGCAGAATAAGGGAGACTACTCTTAGACGTTTCAATTTGATGCAGATTTTCAGGGTTTTTTTTTTATTTTAGATATTTGAATTTTGAACAAAATTTTTATTTCAGGGTTTTTTTTTCCTTCATAGTCCGATTTTAGATTAATATTTTTTTTTTCTGTTACAATTGGTTGCAAGGATAAATTAGGATCAGTGTTTATGATAATAATGAAGGATTATTAAATTAGAATAATAATTTACATTCATTTTTAAATCAGATTATCACGTGAATTTTTTTCCTAAATCTAACAACTCAAAAATAATGAATATTTAGTGAGTTTTGATAAACATTATACTAAATTATATCTTTAAAAAGTTTTTCTAATTAAAAATTGATATTAATAACTAGTTTAACATTCAAAGAAAATTATTCATTATTTCAAAAAATCAATTTTATAAATATTTATCCCTACAAAGCTCCCAGTTATTTTTTCTCATTAATCTTTTTACAATTTTTACATGCATGTTTTTCTACATCTGTAAAATCAATTGGTTCATATTCAGTGCATGACTTCTGTGTATATATATATATATATATATATATATATATA
>JAUZSX010000023.1:738516-750520 GCA_034780655.1 Idiosepius hallami | reverse complement strand
ATATATATATATATATATATATATATATATATATATATATATATATATATACACATCCATGATAGTAAGTGGTTAATTCATATCAAAGAAAAAAAATGGGGCAACAAATAATGGTTTGAAAGCATAAAGTTTTGTTTAACAAATAAGCACTTGAATAGTAAAAATGACTTCCTGATAGAACAAATTGAGCAGAATGGACAGGTTTAATATTGAAAAAAAAAAAGAAAAAATATTTTTAAAAAAGGATATTTATAAGCAGTTATATTGTCTTGAAATGGAAGTTAGATTTATCAAGTCATATATATAATTATATATCCCTGTTATTTGGACTTAAGAAATTTTCATATAACATGAACAGATTTTTTTTTTTTTTGTCTCTGAATGGCTACTTTCAAGGTTCCGGATCATCAAGATTCTTAATTCATTTAGCATAAATACATTTACAGTTGACCAACAAGCAATGTGCATTTGCTTCTTCAACAATTAAGTTCCTTACATTTGATATGTCAAATTATTTTGTGCTGCTTTGTGACAAACTACAAAAATTAATGCAAATTTTGGGGGCATACATTTTTAAAGATAACTTGAGAAATGCTTAACTAAATTCCTTTAAATTAGAATGCTAATTAATTTAACTCCTCCAGTTCTTGGTGTTTTAGTAATTCCTTCAATAGATTTACCTACATTTTTTTTTTCAATTAAGATTTCTATATTGAGTATAAACATCAAGATAAAAGTTACTAACCCTATATCATGTGCTAAATATTACTTCTTGTAACTTACATGTGTTGAAATAAATTAGTTTGCATTTTAAGACAGACTTTTACTGTCATATTTAGACCAGGATATTGACTAACCAAGTTAAAGCATACTCATTGAATTCTAAAAATTATTTTCTCAAAAGTAATACAATAGCATAAAATTCACAAACTTCAATTTTCAATTCCAGTTTCTTATTGAATCAAGAAAAAAAATCATGAAAAAACATCTTTAAGAAAAAATGTTACTATCTTATTAAGATGCTAAGACATATTCTATATCAATGAATATAACTTATAAACTTTTCAACAGTTCAAGGAAAAAATCATAAAAAATTGATGATAAAAATTTTAATAGTTTTTTTCTCATCATTTGAGTCTCTAATTGAACTGTACGAATTTAACAATGGCTCCAAGAGGT
The DNA here is from genome assembly GCA_034780655.1 of Idiosepius hallami. Lineage (NCBI taxonomy): Eukaryota > Metazoa > Mollusca > Cephalopoda > Idiosepiidae > Idiosepius > Idiosepius hallami. The sequence continues at coordinate 749,341 of JAUZSX010000023.1, read as the reverse complement.
AATCTATGTGGAGAACAGCATACATTGTATGCCCCTTGCATTTGCTTTGAAAAAAAAAAAAAAGATTGAATTTCTTTTATTTACTTTCGTAAAATGTTCGTCATTTTTAGCAATCACAAACAGCCCAAGAATAAATGAAATTTACCTCATTTAAATGAGAGAGAACATTTAATGATATTGAAAGCTAAAAATCATACATTTCTAAAAATGTGATTTTGTTTAATTCTGATGATCAATATTTTTTATTTCATAAATAAACATAACTTATAAATATTATTCAATTTTTAAAATGAATCTGGTAGCCATTTTTTTCATTAATTATAATCCATTAAGTAAAATTTTTATAAAAAAAAAAAAAGGTTTACAAAAACATAAAAAAATGATATTCTAATCAATTCTGTTCATGACATACTGCAATTATTCTTCAAAAATTATAACTGGTGGTATTAAATATTATACAAAACTATATATATATATATTAGTGTGTATTTTGGCAGCAAATTTTCTTTTATGCAAGTTTTATCTAAGACCACAGAAGTTTTTTCTATATTAATAATTTCGATAATAGAGTGAATAGATTTGTGTAAATCTTTTGTGATAATAGCCTCAAGATAGGAAAATGTTAATTGTTGATTAAAGTGTTGATCTGTATAAGAATGGAATCTTATCTGTACCAAGTTGTGATATTGTGTCAATCATGAAAGCTTAACAGAATGTTTTTTTCTTTTTCTTTACCCCTCCCCCTGATTTAACTTGGCTTCTTGAGATAGCAATTTTTTTTTCATTAAAAAAAACATTAAAGAAAGAGCTGATAGACAGTTCTCGGTATTTATGAAATATTTATTTCATATTTAAACTAATGTCTATTCTAATTTTTTTTTTATAAGTTTTTTTACAATTACTATTTATCAAGATGTAATCAAACTAAAAACTATTTCTACGACTGCCAAGGTTTTGTAAATTTTTGTGTTTTTATGAAATGAAAAAAAAATCCCCCTTTCCTAACTATAAAAAAGAATAATAAAAAAAATACCTGGTTTCAGAAATGAATCATTGTTGTTTAGTTTAAAGAAATATTTTGTCCCGTCAAAAGTGGTTTAACAAAGAAAAAATAAAATTGTCATATTTCTCCGCTCAAAGGGTAAATTTGTATAGAATTATTTAAACAATTCCTTGTCTTTTTCCCTAATTCTAACTGTGTTTGGTAAACTGGTTAGTTTTTCTTCTTGCAGTTTGATATGCAAACAAAAATGAATTCCCATTTTTGAGGATTTTTTTGGTTGTGCAACCAACAAAACTTGTTAAAGCATTTAAAAATTTGCCAACTGTGTGCGGCTTGACAGCGACAAATTAAGTTTCATATATTTGACCTCAAGTTTTGCTATTTCAAACATGGATATCATGGAACAGCAATTTGCATTTGTTTTTTTGAGGACAAAAAAAAACAAAAAACTTTTAAACAAAAAAAAAATAGGAACTTTAGATGTATACATACATGAATTTTATTGTATACTTTATAAATATTCATGCTATTAACTATGAATATATTTGAGAAAAATAATCTTTTCCAGGATGACATTTTCATACTTTACATTTTTTTCTAATTCTTCATTTTTATTGTTGATATTCTACATTCATTTTAGACTTTTTTTTTCTTTTAAAACTCAAAAAATCTGCTGGAGAGGATTTATTCCATAAAAGTTTAATGACCATTTCCCATACTCTTATAATTCCCTTCACTCACTCTTATCTCCCCTAAATAGTGCTCAACCTCCTTTACTAAGAGTGATAATCCCCGAAACAAAACTATATATACAGATGTATATATATATATATATACAAGCTAAATCTATAAGCTTGATGAATCCTGGCTTCTTTTCTTAGTTTCTCAATAACTCTCTAAAAAAAGGTTTCAAATCAATCTTTGATTCTAATATGTACCTGATTCTTCGGCCCCATTCTTTATTTGATACTTAATGTAATTGGTTGTGCTTCTTTAGATGATTGGAACAGCATTCCAGACTCCAAAAGTGGCAGGTTCACTTAAGGGTCTGTCTTTCTGATTCTATCAGGGAGAGATTCATAGCCATGATGGCTAGCCAACCAACCAACCAACCCATCAGGAGATGGACACCCATTGATAGACTGTCAAATGTCCCATGGTCATTTGGTCTTTAAATAATAAACTTGTTTTCAAGAAAAATCATGTGTTTCCTTCCTTTCAAGTTTTTAATGTCTTTATACATTGTAATTGTTATTATTGATTTTTTTAACTGTGTAAATGATAATCTCATTCAATAGAAATGTCGAGTGCTTTAGACATCTAAGTAGTTTATTCATTTCAGCTATTATATTTAAAATTATTCAATGGTTATAAAATCAATTCAAGGCAACCAGAGGTATACAGAAACAATCATCAACTTACATTATATACAATTCAGAAATTGTGGAGAAAAAAAATGAATCAATCATAAAACAAATATTTTTTCTAAAATGATTACATATAATAATTATAAGTCAGTTTAAATTATTGTTTTATATTTATCAAAACAAGTGTTTATTTTTTTTTGTTGGGGGTGGAGTTTAGGGAATCAGTGACCATATATGTTCTGTGTAGTGTGGACATTACTAATCATATTTAATAATTTCATACACCTCGTTATCAGATTTATACTTCAATAAAAAAAAAAAAGTCCTTTAAGATAATTTTTTAATTAAAGTACAAATACTTGTTCTTAATTTTTGAAAATGTTTTAGATGGAAAATTTCAGTGAAAGATTAAAGTAATAGTGAATATCCATCCTTTCTAAACATACTTAAAAAAAAACTAGCTTTGAATTTCTAGTTCTTATGAGTTAGCCAATCTAGTCCAATTTAAAATTTAAAAAAAATTGTACTGCACAAATTTCATTGATTTAAATAAAATGGTTTTAGTCATCCTGAAAATTAAGTTTTTCTCACTTACGAATAATTTAATTAGATGAGCAACTATAAGTTACTAACAATTTTTATTTAAAAAAAATTCTAAACTGGTTATAAAATCTACCTGAAGATAGTTTTGTTTATGTAAAATTACATTGCCTTGTTGTAAAAGGCATTTTTCTTGAATCAATCAATTCATAATTAAATTACAATTGTTCAATGTCATTAAAACTGTGATTTAATAGTTTTTGATCGATTAAAACATAATTTTTTTTCAATAAAAAATGAATTTAAAAACTTTAGCTGTTGATTATATGCAGCCAAGTGTTCAGACTGTTTCAAAAACTCACATGTGGCTTAAGACATGTTAATCATTATTCAGAAATTAATGGTTGGTTTCTAAGAAAAGGTCAAGTCTTTCATTCTAGATGCATGATAGTGGATTTTGTCTGTAAGACCAAAAATAATAGATTTTTATGAATTGAAATAAAAAGCAAAATTCAAACTATCACTGCATTCTTCCTTGTTAAAGATGATAAATCAAATTTTATCAAACATAGCATTGTGATAGTGACTTAATACATAAAGTATAAATATTCTCTCCCCAAAAAATCAAATGAAAATACGCATATTATTACTACTAATAATAATAACAAAAATTGATAAGAATGAAAGAATCAAAATATCAAATGTTATGTAAAATCAAATATATTAATTATCATTAAATTTGTTGTTAATCTTTTAAATATTTCAGAACCTTAAAATAATTTCAGTTATTTTTAGTACACTATTAACCATATCTAATAATTGAACACGAGCCACAAAACAACAATGAAAGCCTTAGCTGAGACATTTAAATGATATGCATCCCTTGAAATAACTGATATAATTTTTAAATCTACAATTACTAAAACCATATTTCATAAAATACCCCAACATCAAAATTATTTATATTTCAATTCTGTTCAGCACTTTTATTGTTACTTAAAAAATGAAAACAATATTTTGTCAGTATTATAGAAAATCCTTTGGAAAAGATTTAATGTTTTAAAACTTAGTCACTATTAGTAAAACAGATTTTAAAATTGACTATAATATACTTTTAAAAAAACTAAAATATTGTTTATTTTCCTTGACTGTGTACAGTAGACATGTCTTATGTTAGTATATTGACTTTGTTGTTTTTCATTTTTGCATGCATTTCTGGTTTTATATATTGAATTTACCAATTAAGAGACCCTCTCTAAAACTTATAAACTCTTACAAACTGGCTGCTATATCTTTGGTTTATGTGATAGCAGCTTCAATCGCAGGATCGCCACACACCGAGCACAACCATATAATATCTTTACTGAATTCCAAATTATGATTTGGTCCTAAAGTTTATTAATTTATAATGAAACGTATTTGGCTTTTTCCTTTTGTATATTCCAGTGTTCTCTCCAGGTTTCAAATTTGTCATAAATCAAAATATATATAGTTATATCTCAATCTTTTACATGAATTACTGTATTGAAATTTACAAGATTTGCTGACTATAAAGTTTGATTTAATTTTTACAGTAATTATTATTGAATTAAAAATGGAACTCTTCATTTAAAGAGTATTATATTTGCTTTGTCTGACAATATAATATATTTAATTGGTGGGAGATTAAATACATTCAATATTGAGCCTTATGTAATAGTTTGCAAATAACCAACAGTTCTTACTGCCTTCAGTTCCATACCAGAAGGGTTTCTACTGTTTTAACAATTATAAATGCATATAGATACATAATTCATAATGCTCAACATATACAGGAATAGACTAACAAAGATATAATGAAATGTTTGCAATCTGCTGTAATAGTTTATAATTATCATTAAATGCAGTTTGAAATAATTTATGCTTTTGCTTTAACACGATGACTTTCCATTTGTTTGGAGAGGGAGATATTCTTTGGCAAATAATTCCATATTTGCTTGATTACAATAAGTTAATTCATCACAAGAGTCTTCCATGGCTGTGATCATTGTAACATGAAGGAGATGGAAAAATAGATGAAAAGCCATTTCCTTGCTGGCTCAGGAAAAAGATTTCCACACTTTTTATTTTACAATTGTATTTTAACACTCAATTTTGAGACCATTGTGTGTAGCAATGTCTATAAATGTTTTATATTCAAAGATCAGTCTTGTCCACTAGCTCTATTCAGTGGCAATTCACAATTCATCATTGCAGATATCATATTGCAATTCTTTAATCGTAAATGTTATTTTCTTTAAATTTTTAAAGATAACATCATTTAATTGCTTTAAGAAAGATAATCTGTTTAAGGTATATATTAATTTTACATTGAGTCATTACTGTTCATTTTCTAATGTGAAAGTTTCAAATATTGAATTTTAAACATTGAAATGTAGAAGCCAGTTTAAAGAGCGTATGGACCTAAATTATTCAGAAATTAAATATTCATAATATAACAAATAAAGTAAAAATTAAAATTTCTTTTTATAAGATAGTTTTTGTAAAACAAAAATTCCAAATCTATAGACTTAAAAAATCATAAAATAGAATTTTATAAAATTGCATTAAGTTTGTGGGAACATAAGCACTTTCATAAGATCGTTAGAATTTAAATACCAAAAAATATTTTAAATGAAGAAATGTTTTTTGTAGAAATATCTAAACTACTGCCAATCCTCAAGCTATGCAAGTCTATCACTGAGATAAACTCACCTGTAAGACTGGTAAATATAAACATCCAGTAAAATATTTGAGAATAAATTGGTTAAAAGAAACCTTTGCATTTTTCATGAGACTCACTGAAGAAATTACTAGATATGATATTCAAATGCAAACTAATTTTTTTTTACCTTTTTTGGGCCTTAATCCCCCTTTCCTCATTAGTTGTATATTTTCATCATGTATAAATTTTCCATTTGACAAATTGTGGAAAACACTGGATTAAGCATTATTTATTAACAAAACCCTGTTGTTAATAATTCTTCAAAATAATATAATGAACTTTCACCTCACCCTGATCCTATATCGATTTGATATAATATTCTTTTTGTATATATGTAAAGCTGCCTATACCTTGTACTTTTCTCTTATTTACTTACTAATAAAATTTTTATAATAACCCATCCCTGCCTTCTAGACCTAAAAACACATTTAAAGAATGTGTATATATGAATTAATTTATTCAGAATTTTCCCTGTCAGCCTTTCTCTTCTTACTGTCTTTTTATTGCCATTATTCACTTTTCAATTAAGAGGGTAAGGCATACGGAGAGCTTAAGAGAGAAACTGGTAAATGACATACACCCACCTTTATTTCAAATACTAGTCAATTTTAAGCGTGTTGCAATACTGTGAAAATTTAGTTCCTATATTTTGAGTCAATCAAATGTTAATTAGATGATGTGTATTGCATAATAAAGATTTCTATTTTGTTCATAAGTAATTGTCTTGGTGTTTTTATTATTTTTTTGTTTTTTGTTTTGTTTGTACTTTGTTGTATTTTGGGTTTTTGTCTTACATTTAAGTATTTCCTTCACCCTTGGTTTTTAAGTATAATGTTTTTAATTATTGTCTTAAGTTCAACTATGACCCCCCTCATTAAAAAAAAAAAAAAACATTACATAAATTAAAAGTATCATTAGGTTATCTCAAATATTCAAATCAAATAGTAGATCAAAAAGAAAGTAACAACCTAACTTTAACTTAGTGCCAGCAAAAATCAACCCTGTGATATATAAATATATATCTATATATCTATAAAGTTTTGAAGCTCCATTAAAATAAGGACAAAAACACCTATTCAAAGAAAAATAAAATTTCAAAAGGTTTTTTAATTACCAAATTTTATACATAAATGCATTAAAAACTAATGTTTACAAAACTAAGAATTCAAGTTTTATTTCTAATTTAATTCTATTATCAAATATGATACAATGCAAAATTAAAATATATTTATCATATTTATTGAATAAAAACCCTTGAAGATAGAACTAGAGTTGACAAAAAACACTTCAGAATATCATTTGTGATAAAATAAAGTTTTAAATAGTTTTTCACCTAATGTAAAAAGAACTCATTGAATTAGAGGAAAGAATCTGAATTCAGATATATTGATAATAAATATTCCTTTTTTCTAAACAAATAAATCAGAGTATTGAATAAAATAAGAATAAAGATTAGCAGATCAATATTTAAAATACTAAGTAAAAGCAGATTTTATCAAGAATATGTAAAAAAAACTAGGCGTTCTTTCTATCTGATGACTGCGCAAGGATGAAACTGACAGTCACCAAAGACCATGCTAATCTGTCTATGCTTATCTACTATACATGGGCTCCAGTCGTCGTGGTTCTCCATGCCATTGGAACCAGGCCCTCCTCTGCCAAGGGGTCGTGTGGTGACTGCAGGTGCATCAGCCTCGCCACGTTAAAAGACATCACATGCAGACATCCTCCTGAGAGGGTCTAAGGTACCAAAACGGAGAACAGTCGTACTCGACCACAAGTGACTGCCAATAATGATACATAGTATCACTGATATTGAGCATAACTATAAATATAGGCAATCTTACTCTGTCGAGTGAGATTACTTATATTTACAGTTAGAGTGCTCAATATCAGTGATAGAGCATTATTAGAATACATGCACAATCACTGATATTGAGCACTTTGTAGACACGGAGTATACAGCCTTTGGTGACTTTCAGTTTCTCACCCTTTTCAGTCTGATGATCACACAGGCGAGAAACTAACAGTTACCAAAAGCTGTTGACTCCGTGTCTACACTTAACTTATATATATATATATATATATATATAGTATAAACAAATAAATAAATTATAGAAAATCAAACAAGAATATAAAAGAATATTTTTATCATAATTATAAATATAACGTCCACTTTACAGGTAAGTCATCAAGAGAATAAAAGGCAGAAAGAGACAATAAAAATCAGGTGAGTTAAAGAGAACACAATGACAATGCATTTTACTCCTGTTGGTGTTAAAAGAACTGACTTTTGAAAACTAATTCCAGGTAACAAAATCTTAACCATCCACAGACTGTTCATAATGATTTTATTGAACTCCCACACTGACCTCTTCACGGGATATGACATTGATATCACAAGTTTGAAATCAGAAGTCATCAATTACAAAGTCTTACAAGGTTTAATCAAAAATACTTTTAGTATTGGCACAAGAGAAATGGTTATTTACTTGACCGAACTAACCAAAGTTAGTTTGTTGAAAGATTGTTAGTGAAAAAAAAAAGTCGCCAAAAGATAAGTATTTTATCATTTTTGGGTCGCCACTTGGAAAAATCACTCACAAATGCTTGTGTTTAATTCATAGAGCCCTGAAAAGTCTAACAGAAGAACTAAGTATTGAAACTGAAGATAGATGCTTTATGCCATTCATTTAAATAACTAAATGAGCCTCAACACCTCATTGTCTGAATCTTTCTTTAAGGAACTTTATTCAATAAATTGTTTGCTCTGGATGCTAACTTTCAGAAAAACAACCTTATTGCACATTTAAAATAGTAAATTATGGTCAATGTAAGTAAAGTATAATGATAGTAACTATTGTAAACAGATTGAATGAATATTTACCTAAAAACACAAAAAAAAACTACAGAGATACAGAAAAAAATCAGTGTTGAGAACTACTGTCCTCATCTATATTTTTATCCTCATGACATTAATATACCACCTTTAGGTAATTGTAAACAAATTCGGAACTTTCAGATCATAATCAAGAACCTTATAAACTTAATGTGGAAATAATTACTCTAGTTTTTTTTTTTTACCTTTACTCATATTGCAATTACAATCATTTTTTTTATTACTAAAAATGTGACCAAGATTTCAAAAAAAAAATTTTTTTTTTCTATTTTATTTATTATTTATTATCAAAAAGATTGCTTCAATTGATCAAGAATATAATTTGATTCAGCTAGCAAAATAAAATTTAAATCCTCACATTTAAAGTGATTTCACATTTTCAGAGAAATGTTTTTGTTTAACTTCCTGTAAGGAATGCATCAGGTGAATAATGCCATATTGCATAAATGCAATTCCCAACCAATAAACAGCTTCTGGCATGGTGCTGCCTGCCTGCCCACATCACAACTGTTAATTACCTCAAACACTTAAAGAAATTACTTTTATTGGTCAGATGTCAGTTCAATTTAGGGAGATTATTGATTGACTTAATGAATATTTTTGGCATTAGCTTCAGTTTTTAAAGCTAAATTATCTTGCAATCAAAAATGCATCATGCTAAAATAGTTTTCTTTAGTTGTTGCCACTAAAAAATGACCCATAAAAAATCAAATAGTTGATCTATAGAAAATAAATAGCCTAACTTTAACTCAGTGTCAGAGGTCAGTAAAATCAACCCTGAAATGTAAAGCATATCCATAAATTTTTGAAGCTTCATAGAACAAAAAAATTCTATAAAGCTTCAAAAATTTATGGATATGCTTTACATTTCAGGGTTGTAGGCAAACCACTCATTCTAGCGTAAAAATTCTTGGGTTGTAGCTACTAAAAAAATGACACATAAAAAGATCAAATAGTTAATCTATACAAAATAAATAACAACCTAACTTTTAATCAGTGTCAGATGTCAGCAAAATCAATGACACATACATAAAGATTGAGGATCCAATTCCACCAAACAAAGTATTAAATCTGTTTCACTTTTAATAGTGATGACAAACTGCATTAAAGATTTATTATTGACTAAATATTCAAATGTAATTGTACAGAAGAAATTGGTGATTTCTACAAAGTTTGAATTGCAAATGATTTGCTGATAAAACTGCAAAAGTTAATTTACAAATTATTTGGTGTCAATTGTCTAATGCACCTTTAAAATTTTCTGTAATAAAATCTAAAGACCAGAAACAAGGCAGCATTGGAGCAATGCAAACAGAAATTATTAAGTTTCTGTAAAAAAAGTTGGTTTAGTAGTTATTTTTATTTCTTCCTAACTATGCTTAGTTTAGTTTTAAAAAAAGAAAAAGGGATTTTGACCCTTTTTGCATTTGAGGAAAACAAAAATATGAGTGGGTTTGGGTACTATTTACCAAGTAGATTCTGTAAGGATGCAATTTTTTTGGCTATTAAAAATTTAAATAGCTAATAATGGTATCCTTATGGTGTACATGGTAGTAGTACCCAAAAGGCCGATATATTTTATTCAAGAAAAATGTTTCAAATATTTTCGAAAAGATGGCTAAAAATAATGATTAAATAAAATTAGATAAAAAATTTCGTGTAAAAACAAAGGCCAAAAATCCCTAGAGTTTGAAAAAATTAAATTGAATCAAACTTTTAAAGATTATTTTGAGCCAAAATCCTCGACAGAGAGCTCACATTTTGAACTAAAAAATGGTGGACAAACTCTGCTCGTATGTCGTTACGATTATTCTCACGACCAACTTTTCGTCTATTTTTAAAAAAAAATTTTCAGTTAATTATCTATTGAACACTTCATTGAATAATTTAAATTTCCCCCCAGCAAAAAAAAAATGTATATTTATATATATATATTTAGAGATTTTAATAGGGCGCTCTCTCTCTACTCTCCTCAATTTATTTCACGGACTATGTTAAATTGATTCCCCATATTGAAATCACTGAAGGAGAACACGAAATATATTCTAAAATTTTTCCAAAAAAAACCAGTGTTGAATATTTGGGGGTAAGAATAAAAAAAAAACTTGATGAAAACGAATATTTTTCATAAATAAGAAAAAAAAAGTATATTTCTGAATATAAATTTTCTTAAAAAGTTCATTTCCACAAATTGTCATAGTTTTTTGGTACCCCGATTTTTAATGAGGGGAACCTATGTTTCGAGGCCTGTTCGTTCGTTCGTTCGTTCGTTC
>JAUZSX010000023.1:715946-738416 GCA_034780655.1 Idiosepius hallami | reverse complement strand
TATATATACACACACACACACACTTGTTTTTTTACAGTTTTTCATACAGTGTTCTTCCAAAATATACAATTTCAATATTTCAAAGGCATAAGCCTTTAAGGAACAGTTTAAACTTACGGAGACCTGCGCATATTATAAGGAGACGGACGCCGTCTCATCCTTCGAGAACCAGGATCTCTGATTATATCTCTTCTGCCATAACGATCACGGGGTCTGGAAGGTGAAGGATAACGACGATTCCTGGGGGATTCTGATCGCCTGTCTCTTCTATCACGAGTGTCTTCTTCAGAGAGAGAGAGAGAGAGAGAAAAAAAAAAAAGAAAATGTAGAAGTACAATCAAATATGTTAAAAACACATAAGAAATTTGTTCTTCAAATTATTTTCTAATCCTAAATCATTAAAGTATTGTTTCAGAAATCAATACTATTCAGGTATCATTAAATTTTAGAACAGATTCTATTATATAAAAGTACATATCAATAACACACATAAAATTTTGCTTTGTTTCAAGTTATGATTATTTTAATATATGCTTTTTCACAAATAAATATTGTAACAGAGTTACAATCTAAGATTAATGGTGGTAAAAGTTTTATGCTAAAAGCCACATTTTGATAAAGAAATCGTTACAAAATATAGGTTTGATAAATATTTGCAACACCTATGCTTGGGATGTAAAAAAAAACAACAGATAAAATGAGGCCAGAAACTCAATTGATTATTTTGATTTAATAATATTATTTAATTAATACATAATAATGAGGGTGTTATAGATCTTTAACTATGAAAAATGGTCTACCCAAATTTATATCCTTGCAACAGTATAAAAAAAAGAAATAAATTTACTCTGTGGAGGAGGTTCATCCTCTGAAGAAGACGAACTGCTGCTGGAACTTTCAACTGTGTCTTCATGTGTCCGGTAATGGCGCCGTTGTTGGATGCCAAGTTTAACGGGAGAAACAGCTTTTGCTGGCTCATGATTCTGATTTTGTTTTGTATCCTATAACAAGTGGTGAGCAAAAGAAAACAAAAAGGTACAATTTGATAAGTTTTTTAAACATTTCTATTGAACATGTAAAAAATTGTTATTGTAAGAATTCAGTAGAAAGAAATTAGAATTTTCCCCATGCATAATGGCTGCTGTCAGATAAGGTCAATATCTGATTATCAAAAGAAATATAGAAAAAGAATCAACCCAGAAGGAGAAAAAGGGACAAAAAGAGGATCAGAAGACATTTGTTTTGATAATTGATTGAATAAAAAAAAAAAAAAGTAAAATGGATACCTTTTTTCCTTAAGAAACCTAAAATTTCTATTAAACTAAAAAAAAAGAAAAAAACAACAAACCCTAAAAAAAATAAATAAAATGACAACCATGGCATCATTCTGTTCTGAAAGGACAACCACTTATTAAATATTTTACTGACATGTATGATTTTTCCCAATATGAACAATACAACTTCAGTGTAAAATTTAGGATCTCATAAATGATCAGGTGACAAATATTAATTGATAGGTGAAATGAAGACAAATCTTATTATTTTGTATGTAAGGAATTCAGTTTTTCTTTGGTTGCCAACATGACCATATTTTTTTCATTTGTTTTGCTTCAAATCATTCTAATTATTTATCACACACACAAAAAATATTATAAAGATTGAAACAAATATTAACTTGATCAAATTTTACAAAATTATTGATTAAAAAAAATTAAAAACTTTTTCTTTTTTATTTACAAATTTAAGTTGACATTGAAAATTTTAAAATTATACTTTTAGGATATTATTTCAATGTTTAAAGAAACTATCAAAACTAGACAGACTATTGTGGGCAATTATTGATAAGATTTATTTTGAAAATTCAATGAATAAAAATTCATTATATTGATGATTATTTTATGTAAAAAGAGTAACCAAATGACTGGGTGTAAAACAAGAAAACAAAAGCACCAAAGGAATCGAATAAATATTATAATAGGATATGATAAACATAAAGAGGATATTTAACATTCATAAAAAGTTCTAAGAAATAAAAACAAAGGAGATATTAAGTGTGACTTGCATATAAAAAAATGATGTTTAGAGGAAACAAAAATTAATAATGGGTACATAGTATAATAGAAAAGTCTTGAAAAGAAAGAACGGGTTTTCAACAGGCTAAATTTAATTAAACTTAACAATGGTAATAATATTGTTATTTTGAATATTGAAAAAAAAAAGCCTTCATACATTAAAAAATGCTTTATGACTTACATAATTATTTCTTTAAAATATTAAATAAAGGCAGATGCAACTGAAAAGGGCTGAGACGAAAAAAATCAATCATAAAATTGAAGATAGAGATGAAAAAAAAATCAATATTTTTCTGCTTAAAACATCAATCTGCCCACATGCAAAATAGGAATTGGTTCATTTGAGTTGTTGATTTAGAAAAATGTAAATGTTTATTAGCTAAGTAAGATCAATTAACTATCACATTCTCAATTCAATTGTTACAATAAACAATATCAAAAATGAAAATTATTCTTTAGTTATATTAAGAAATAAAAATAGATTTGACCAGGATGAATAAGATAAAAAAAAAGAAGAAAAAACTATTGAAAAATAAAAATATTGTAGTATAATGATGTATTGATATTGCTATAGTATTTTGTTCCTTTGTAAATTTTCCACTTTCTTTGTTGTAGCTGGTCAGAGTAGGCTGAAAACATTGTCCATTGTGATTGGGTATCATAGCTGCAGGTATTTTAAAGCAAGTCTATTAACATCATAGGTCAGCACTAAATTTTATTTTATTACTGGTGGCAGTACATCATTTGAAACCAAGGAATTAGAGCCATTCAACACTGGAGCATCAGAATCACTTTAATGAACTTCCTTCCATCACCCTTTTTCAATGGCCACTGCAGAAAACCGGACTGACAAAGAAAAAGTCATATAATGCTAAAAATGTCAACAAGTTAGTTCTCAGGAAGAATTCAGCTATTCAAAAATAGTAAAAATCTTATTACTCAATTACAACGCTACTGGCAGAAAACATATTCATGTTTTACAGGTCTTTATAATCCTTTATATTTGAGGAATGAAATTTTTTTATATTTGAAGAGTGAAAAACATTCAAATTTTACTTTTTCGTCAATGTCTCTTATAAAATAATAACAATTTTAAAATAAAAAAGTCAATAATTATTGTCAATTAATTCTAGTTATAAATTGTTTAATCCTAATGGATAAAAAATTTTCTGCGTTTATTCACTATAAAATGAAAATACAATTTTAAATGAAAGAATCCACTGGTGAGATTTTATTCAATCTCAACTAAATAGGTATCCCATAACTTCTTACATAATTTCAACTTCAAAAAACTTCTAAAATATAAAGATAATTATGTAACTTTTGCTCTCTTGTCAAGGGGAAAGATTGAAGAAAAAAAATCTCATGTCTAAATTTGTTTAACATTTTATAAAACTAACAAACTCTTAAAATGAAAAGTTGGTATGTGCTTTATTTTATAATTATTTTTTGAGATAACACTAACAAGTATAAATTCACTAAAAAACTAAATCTAATATTTATATTTTTCTGGACTTAAAATAAAGATAATTACAATCTTTTTGTTAAAAGTTTTTTTCATTTTTAAAAATAAAATTAATTAGCACAACTTGCTACAGTGATATGACATCTTTGAATAGTAGAATAATAATTTTTTTCTATTAATCAAATTTTTTCTATAAATTAAATTTTTAAAATTTATTGATTAAAAGATATTTGAATAAAAACAAATTCATTTTTTTTATTGATAAGTTTTGGGGTAATTAAAGCTTACTTTCATTGACTTGGTTCATCAGTTTCATCTTATTTGTCATTAAATGTGGTATATACTCAGTTGAGCACCAAACTTTGTTACGCCCAAGGAAAACTTATTAAGAAAAAACTTTGCAAAAATACACATATGGAAATGTAAAAGAACTTTAAAATGTAGGACACTTACATTGAATATCTTTAAATAATTAAAATTTTTATTTAATGATTTAGTCCTAAAATATCCTAAACAGAAAACTATTGTAAAAAAAAAGTAAATTCAAACTTGTACAAAGAAAATTCAAAATATTTCAAATCTTATTTGCCAATAGCATTGTTTCTGGTTATTTTTCAAATGAATAATAAAAATATAACACGGAAATATGGAAAAAAATGTACTTCAAAATAATCCTAAAGTGGGAAAATTCTGCAAAGAAATATAGAAAAATTATAAATATTGTTAATAAATGATATATTAAAGACATTTTTAAAATAGCTTACCTTGGTTCAAAGATATCTGTAATAATATTGTTGAAGATCAGAGAAATCCCTTGCAAAGCAACAGCTGTGTTCTAAGAGTTCCTGAAAGTGTCCTGGTTAAGATAAATGGTCTCCAGTTGCTGTTTATGGAGATGTGTTCAACACTGGATGTGTGCTTCCAAAAATAGAATAACTTCAACAAATCAGGTGTGTCTCTGTTTGGTTTCCAGTAAAAAAGAAATAGACTAACTTAGGGACAAATGCCAATAAAACTACAAAAATGGAAGCATCAATTAGTGGATTCTTTTTTTCTGTAGACAACAACAGGATGAGAGGACTACATGACAACACAAGAATTTGGAGGGTGTGTGATGATTCAAGAGAAGTGCAATATATTCTGCACAAACTCTATTTGCTTTTCCTTAAGAGCACATTTAGTGCTTGGTTAACAGTAATTTTAAGTTCCTGTTCAGTTTATCCTGAAACTAGCGTGTTGTCATTTTCTGAAAGGTCTCTTCTTCCATGCCAAAAGTCAAAGCAATGAAAAATTATGACTTATATGTTCAATAAAATCTATATTAATATAAGCAGCTGTCATATAGACCACTATATGGGATTAATTTTTTTAAAACCAAGTTTGACAATCGAGGTAGAAGATCTACCATGTCAAGAGAAAAACCATTTACATGCAAAACAAAACCCCTGCTTGTTCAGTGAAGTTGAAGCAATGAGATTCTGATATTTTAAAATGTCTATTTGTGATTCTTACGTTTTTTGGAGAAAGTATAAACCAAAATTGGTTTAGGAAAAAAAAAACAAAAAAAACTTAGACATACTAAATGGGAAACCAAAACGCATGTTTTATGGATAATAGGAAATAAAAGTTTTTTAAGAAGCTGATAAAGGATTTGGAAAAAAAGGCAAGTGTGACAACATGACACCTAGAAATAGTGTTGCTCTGGTCTATATTTTAAATACTTGAATAGAGTAAGTAGCCCCAGCTGTGTAGTTGCTGAGACAAACTGGGGAGAGGAGGAAATTCTTCATCTTGTCTTCAATAGATTTGGCTCCAAAACAAAAAAAAATCTGCGTATTTCCTGATAATAGATGATCATCTGTCCAAAAAAATTTAATATTTAAAAAAAAAAAAAAAAAAAAAAAAAAAATAGAAAAAAAAGAAGAAACGAAATTTCTAAAGATTAAGAAGGAAAAAACTGGAAAAAGACAGGCAAAATATTTGATGATGAGGTAAGTTTTCTAATTCTAATAGTAATAATTATGTAGTCCATTTTGTGTTCTTACATACATACACCTATGAAAGTTCAAAGTCTTTAGCAAAAATATTTTCAGAGCAAAAATGGCCTACTTAAACATTTTTCTTTGGTTCATGTTTATTTTTAAGGTGAATTTTGAATATAATTCAATACCAATACGTCTGAATTTTGAATTTGTTACCAACTTGCATATTAAAAATATACGCAGCAAGTTAAAATTAACCACCGCAAATCAATTTAGCTTAAATATTTCTACCGCTTTATTCATTGTTTACATAGACTATATTACTTATGATTATTTTATATTAATATATCCTAAATAAATTGGTAATAAAACTAAAAAAAAGTAATTTAATTAGAAACACCATTTTTCAAAGTTAAAATGATATAAAATCTTATTACCCCATAACATACATTGCCTGCCTATACATATAAAAATTTCAAGGTGACCACGACAGAAAATTATATACTTATACAAGAAACCCATGTGACTAACAGCCATTATACACTCAAAAGAAGAAGATGAATATTAATTTTTTGAAAATACACGACAGAGATACAAAAATGTATCCCGGTAATTAGATTTGCTTTTCAAATAGTTAAATTGCAAATTAAAAGAGTTCTACAGATGAATTCACTTATGTTTGTAGTGGTCTTAAAAAATAATCAAATAAAGTCAACTAACATGTTACAAAATTTATAAAAGATTACTTAAATGATGAAATAAAAATCAATAATTTTCATCTTCTTTCTTTCAGAAATTGTTTTATTAAAAATAAATGAAAAATACTGAAAATGGAGAACAATTAGTTTCTTGTGGCTGCTTTGGTTGAAAAAGACACCCACATTAGATATCAAACATCAAAAGAAACAAAAACATGAGAAATCAAACTTGTAAATAATTTGCATCCTTTAATGCTTATAAGACATTGGAGATCCAAGTAGTCAAACAAGCACAAAATGACCTTTATATAGGTACTTACCCTTCTGCTGTTATCTGGATTTCTTTTAATTTTGGCAGGGCTACTTGAACTTGAAGATGACCCCGATGAACTGCTTGTTACTGAGCTTGAGCTTGGTGATCTGATAAAAAAAAAATGATTAAAAATTTGGTATCTTAAATATGTATTAAAGTAACAATAAAAAAAAAAGAAAGTTTCAATAACGCATTATAAAATTAATATATTTAATATATTTTTTATAAAAATACTTGACTAATTTTTAAATTAAGTATGTAAAATGAAAATTCTTTTTTTTCAAAACCTGTAATTGGACAATAAAATATCTTAGTTAAAGAAATCAGTTTTATTTTGTCATTCTAATGAATTTCTGAAAAAGTTAAATAGTTTTCAATGAGGGAATTGACAGAAAATGTCTTTTGACCAAAAGTAAAGGAAAACCAGGAATGGGATAAGCCGGCACAGCTGATTCGGCACAGGGACAATTCAGCATGAACCATGCCAGTCAGTAAACAGTTTTATATAGATTTCATAACTTCTTTTTTTAAATAAAAAATATATATATAATTCTCATATTTGATTACTATTGTCTGTTTTTGTGTTTAAAACAAACATGGTTCAAAGTTGGAAATTTTTTATCTTTTGTTAAACTTAACTTTTATTAAAGAAAAAAAAATAGGTTATTTTTCAAGTTTTTTAATTATTATTTTCTAATTATTTTTTTTAATGACTAAAAAATTCAAAACTATTTTAAGTTAAAAGTAAAATAATATTGATTGAAATTAAAACTAAACCAATCAAATATTAATTTCCTGAAAGGTGTTTACTGAAAAAGAACATAAAATAATACCTTCTTCGTCCAGACCATCTATCCAGGTGAGCAGGAGAAGGTGATCCACCCCATTTTCGTGAATGTGGACTGGGGCGTCTTCGAGAAGAGCCACCTGTAGGCCTTGGAGATGGGCTTCTCCTTTTTCGAGGTGATGGACTTCGCCTCCTTCGAGGAGAAGGACTATGCCGTCTTCTTGGAGATGGACTTCTACGTTTCCGTGGAGATGGGCTCCTTCTTTTCCTTGGAGGACTTCTCCTTTTTCTTGGAGAAGGACTTCTTCTTCGATTTCTTGGTGAGGGGCTCCTCTTCTTCCTTGGTGATGGACTTCTCTTTCGATAAGATGGACTCCTTTTTTTTTCCTGTGAATGGCTGCGTCTCCTTGGAGACTTTCGGAATGGTGACCCATATCTATAGGTTTTGGGGGAGCGATGACGAGACGTGGACCTATACGAGAGATAAATAAATAAGTAAAAACAACTTGTAAAATAACAGAATTTGAAATATTTTCTTATTTAATAAGGTTAATCTATTTCTTAATCTGATAAGCTGACAAGATTTTTACTGTGTTATAAATGACTTATTTAAAAATAAATTAGTATACATTACTGGATTTTGAAATATCCAATAATAATAATAATCTATATCAAAACTGATGAATTTAAATCATACAGTTATCTATATATCACTGGAATCCCAAGTGTCATGTTTTGAAGATTAAAGCGAAATCAAACTCCAAATCCTCAGATTGTCTTCATCATTTTTTTTTTCTAAACAGTCTGATGATCTACCAACTGAGCTATGAAGGCTGTCCTTTTCCAAGAGAAATTTTTGATATGATCTAAGAAATATATTCTTTCTAAAATTAATAAATACAAAATTCATGAGTTGACCAGCTTGGAATTTTTTCATAATCTATTACTACTACTACTACTAATAATGATAATGACTGATAAGTATTTTTGAAAAATTTATATGTATTGTGTCACACTGAAGACATTTAGATTTATTTTTTAAATATTTTTAGACCATGCAAATGTTTTTATTTGTATTTATGATCCTTATTGATTTGATGGCATGAGCAAATATTTTAGGCAATGAAAACTCAAAAGCCAAATGAAATTAATTCAAAACATCTAACTGGTTATTCAACAGTTCTTGGTAAAAAAACAAAAATAACTTGCCTACTCCGAGAATGAGATCGGCGTCGATATTTAGGACTTTTAGATCGACTTTTTTTCTTCCGCTCTGGAGATGATGACCGAGACTTCCTTTTCTTGGCCTGCTCTTTATTCTTGCTTAGAGATTTGTCCTCAGTAGATTTAGGTTCTTCAACTTTTTTCTTGTTATCTAAATTCTTGATATTCTCTTTTTCAGCGTCTTCATTGCTACAATAAATTAATTTAGATCATACATCAAAATGAACTACAAATATTCAAGTGCTTAAAAAAAGGTGGAAGAACTATTTTCCATAAAGCAGTTTTTCAATAAAAAAAGATCAAAAGAAATTGATTCTGAAAGTAGAATGCAAAATTGAGAAAATCAAACTCTCAAAGCTTACATATCAATAACTTCTGTGTTGGTTTCTGCTGGTTTTATTTCTTCATTATCATTTGTATTTCCAGGAGAAGAGGCAATTAATGCTGAATTAGGAGACTTTGAGCCAGTTCTTTGTCTATGTGGAGATGGAGACTGACTGCTTTCTTTAGACGAATGACTTGAAGAACTTCTTGACCTGTAAATGTTAAACATGAAAATAATTAAATGGCATGTATTAGATTAGGACTAAATAACAATTCAGTTCAAGAAGATAATGAATAATCTTTCAGTCAAAGCATTAAAGGCATTCAATTTTTGAATTCATATATATCTTTCAGGAAAAAAATCAACTTTTATTATTTTTTGGAATCTTGGAGATGAGGTATGATCAATTTTATAAGTATTTTTTCAATCTATTGTCCTTATCTTTAATTTTATGTTTCAACATTTTAACTGAATTAACCTTAAGTCTTTCTTGGGTATTAAATTATTATTCATATTATTATTTTTTTTATCTTCTTTTTTTGAAAATGAGTGTTGGTTTTATTTATAATAAATAATTTGTTTTTGTTGTCAGGTGTTTCTTCAAGCACCCCCCCATGTTTCCATTATTAAATTTCAATAGGTAATTAAAGGAATTTTTTTTTTAATCTACATAATGTTCTACACAAGTTAGCAAGCAGCTAAATGAGTTATTTGAAATAACATCAAGATAGAATTACAGTGAAAGAACTGATTTTATTATTATTCTTAAAGTTATGCAGAATTGAATCTAAACAATAAGCTAGAGACTGATAAAAAAAAATAATTTAAGCAACTTATGGTATAAAAAAAGTTTCTAAATCGATTTAATGATAAAGTACAATAATCAACAATTACTAACCGGTCTGATGAGCGGTGGTCCCTTTTGTCAATATCACGTCTTTCTTTACTGAGATTATCTTTCAAGTGTTCCTCTTGCTTTCTTAAACCAGCTTGAATGCGTTCCTGTTCAGCCTTAAAAAAAAGTTTAAACATATTTTTGAGACAAGTGTATTGGCAACAAAATGAACTCAAGCAATAATGGTATTCAAAGAGAGGAATGAAAAAGGTGTGAAATAAAAGAATATGTTTTAGTGGTGAAGTGTATTGAAATAAATGAGAAAATCTATGATTTAACTATACAACTTATAATCTATTCTCAATTTTTAAGAGTTTCTAATGCAATATTAACCACCTCTCAGACTATTAGGAAAAATAATTCTGTATTTATAATTCTTCTGAATAAAGTGGAAACTTTAGTTTTTAATAAGTTCACATTTGTAAAAATATTTGAGACCTTGAATTCTTGATAAAGAATATTTTTACTATTCTAAAAACACTTTAATAAAAAGAAAAACAAAAAAACTTTTGGAAATGCTTTATTTTAACAAATTTTTAATTATTTTATCATACAATATATGAAATTATGAAATCTGGAGTAGAAACTATCTGATAAAAAATGATACAGTCATGTTTTAAATTTTACTATGAATCAATACAGTTACATTTTAATATATATATATATATTTATAAAGTATATATGTTTAGATAAATTGCCTTTTTAATATTTCTATTACCACGCCATAAAAAAAAAAAAAAAAGAAGAAGTTATTTTTAGTTTTTTAAGTTTGATTAAAAAAATTAGAGTAAGAGAACAGGGAAAAATGAGAGAGAGAAAGAATCAATGGATATATCTTACCTGGCGCTTTTTAATTTCTTCTTTTTTCTGTTCTAAAAATTTGGTAGGAATTCCACTCACATTGTCTTGTGCACTTATCAACAGGTCCCATAACTCCTGCATGAAAACTCTTGCATTTTTAGGATTTAGAAATCCAGTTATGTTGATCTGAATATCTTTGGGGTCTGGTTGTTGCTATTAGAGCATAGAAAAACAAATTTGAAATTCACAAAATAATCATAAAAAAACCCAAAAATTATAAGAAAGATTTTAATTATCTCCCTAAGTTGTTGTTTACGTATTAGGAAAAGAAAAAAAAGGAAAAAAAAAAGTCATTGAATCTACATAAGGAAAGTTTTGAAATCTTTAACCAACTGCAATGGTTGCTGTAAGGATCACCTTTCACCCTCAGTGTATGTACATGAAAAAGAGAAAGTGAAGGTAATATGTTTAAAAGTATACTGGCTATTACCAAATGTTGGCTGGATATTGTGCTGCTCAAATAAGATGGGACAAATGGAAATGAAATTCAGGACCAAAGAAAAGAATTATACTATTCAAAAAAAGCATTGCAATTTAATTTTAACATATACTTCACGTCACTGTTAACAAAAATATTTGCGATTTTGTGTTAACTATCACATGCAAAACAATAGTCATTCAATTTACTTTTAAAAGAAACATTAATTCAATTTTTTAGTAAATCTTTAAAAATCAAATTCTTGATTTTTTTTTTTTTTACAAATTATGAATTTGTATGTTTAAAACTAGAAATAAAGACAAATTTCTATTTTATTTAAAAAAAAAACTGAATGCATCAAGCACTTCCCCAAACCAGCCATAAGTATGAAACATTTAAATGAGTTCAGAACATTTACATATATTAAAACACCAGTAGAACATTAGAATCCTCAGCAACTGTGGCAGCTTGTTTCATTCTTATTGTCCTGAACCATTAAATACTGTCTCTTCATAATACTAAAAAAAAAATAAATAAGAATTTTAGAAATTAAAATATTCTGATATCATTTACAAGAGTTTATAGTTTTCACCCCTTTAGAAAGCTACACATGTATAGAGATTCTTGAAGTTTTTAATATCCTAAACAAAATACATCATTATATAAAAAAAAAAAAATCTAAAGGTAAAAGTTGAGACAATAAAATGGTTCTTATGCAAACAGTAATATCAACATACGATGCGGTGATCAAATTTGAACATACCATGGTTTTCAGAAAAAAGCTAGTGAAATATTAAATATTGGTTAAGGTCCACTAAAAATTTCAAATGTGTTTCTGATTTTAAAAAAAGTTTATCATTAAAGTAGAATCCCTAATAACTTTATATATGTATAATATCTTTATATTTGATAAATTATACTTTCTACACACTCATACAAAATTATGAATTACATCTAGGAATAAAAACACACAGTAATCACACCATGCGCTAATTCTAAATTTCTAGGTTTCAGAATTGAAATAAAGAGCTGTCAAGATTCAAATTAAAAAAAAAAAGACAAAAAATATTTCCATTGAGATGCAGTTTTTATAACAAATTTTCCAATTTTAGTTACCGGTTTTCTTTTTCTTATACATTTTAGGGGAAAAAAATAAAAAGAAAGAGAAAATAAATTTATGTCTTAGAAGAGAGTCTGTGTGTCTATATTAGAGTTACTGTGCAACAAGGTCACCGTAAAAGAGTCAAGAGGAACAAAGGACAAGAGAAACACATACCACGGTTGAGAATGTCATAAAATGTCCCGACCACGTGGTTTATACCAACTTTGAGAGAAAGTTGTAGCTCATCAGAGGCAGCGACGACCACTAGCATCCAGCCGACATTATAGTAACAAATTAATCCTGTAAGTGAGCGCCTTTGCCAGGACTTTGACGGGACAGGGAAGGCGTTTATAATTTGATCATCTCTAATTGTGAGAGGAAACAGCCAAACATCAGTACATTAGCACAACAACCATCAAGATAAAATATATACAAGTTTATGTAAGCATTAATTTGTTTTTAAAGATTATTAATGAAATAATTCTCTAAATTCTAAGCATAATATGAAAATAGAAAAGAATAATTTCATGTGTTAAATATTTGAAATAGTTATAATCACCAAATGGTTTACGAATACCAGTTACAATTTAACTGCTATAAAAAGACTAATACTAGAAAAGCTAATAAAACTAAGAAAAAAAAAGCTTCCTGTCAATTGGTCATACTCACTTTTTCCTCTAATTGGTTATAAACAAATTCAACAAGAACATCATCTTCAATCCCTAATAATTCCGTGATTCTCTGTGAAATCCAGGGCTTCAAAGTCTCCACATTGACTTTGTTCATGTCCACCTAAAAAAAAGAAAATTATTGAAATGATGATTATTTTTTTTTTAAATACTTAAATAGACATAAAACAATATCTAATATTCAATTTAGTTTAAATTTAGCATCAATTTTTTTAATCATCCATGAATATTTATATTGAAGGAGCCTAACAACAAAAACATACCTTTTTTTCCAATCCATCAGCAAATCTCATTGATTTGAGAAGTTTCTTCTTCTTATCAGCAAACCGGTTATCCTGCTCAGCACTGGTTCCCTAATTGAAAGAAATGGAAAAGTGAACAAAACTTTAAAATTACTATCAAAGATGGAGAATAACTAAATGGAAAATAGTATTTTATAATTAATTCCAGTCTAAATCTAAATTTAATCATTATATTGTAAGGAAGAAAAAAATAACAGAACATATCTTTTTTTAAATAAAGTGGAATAAATATACATTGAAATGCATTTTATAAAAATTCAAATTTTGATTTAAAATGCAAATAAAAATAATGCTTGTCATCTAGAAATTTATTTCGAAAAATGTGAAGTAAACAAATTTTTTTAAATGTATAAATAATGATCATGCATTTTGACATGCACAGCTTAATTGTACCTTGATCATTTCTTTTTCTCTTTAAATTAATTTTCAGTATTATTATAAAGACAAATATTAAAAAAGAAAGGAAATATAATATATGTAAAATGAAAGAAATCAAAACAAAAAGGGTCCGCATTTGTTAATCTTTAAAACATTTTTGAAAAGCATAAGCTGAATAATCAGCCTTGACAATACAAGCTTATGAGGATTCACATCAGATAAATTTTGTCATTTAAAATATTTTGGTTATTTCAAATCAGTTTTGTAAAATTTCAAATAATTTTTTTAATATGGAGGAGTTAGAATTATTTTTTATAAATGCAATATTATTCCCCAAGATATACATAAAGCTAAGTAAATACTTTTTAAGCAATCCCTTTTCCATTTTTATTGATGTTAATACTAAAATTATTACATAGAAATAATATTTTTCATCCTGGCTTCTATTTACTATTTTTCAAGAGTATTATTGATAATTTTTCAAAAAGGTACTAATATTTGGTACTATTTCATTAATTTCAAAAATTGAAAGAATATCAGGATTAAATCATTTTAAAATAATTTTATATTCACTAAATAATCTATACATAAGATTCTAAAATAAAAAAGAAGTTAAAAGTAATGATTTATATCTAATTATTTGAACATGTGTAAAGTTTAATCCCCCATCCTGTTTACTGTTTTTCCATAAACACTACTCTTCAAACCTTTTTATGTGAACAAAATGCAAAAAACTCTTTTTTTTATGGGTTGGGTGCTGATTTTTATTTTTTAAACATTTTACAATAATTGGCATAAGCTACTAATGATTATTTATGACACTGAATACTCTGACTTAAACATCAACACAGCAATATATCTTTTTTTAAATACATACTTAATATATTTGTTTATTTATTCATGACAGAAAACTTACATTTTTTAAACACTTTCAAATTAAGTACCTAAAAAATTTACATAGAAAGTAAAAAAAATTTATCATAGTTAGAAATTTCACCATCAATTTGAGAATACTTTTTGTCAAATTAGTTTATGTCTCAAATAAAATAAATATAAATTAAGGTTGTGGTAATATTAAATCAAATTTAAATTAATTTTCAGAAAACTTTTTAGGAATAATGTGCAGCGATTATAATTCTATTGGATTATCAAATTTTGAATTTGATAAGTGATTTATTCATTTTTATGTTTGTTCATAGAATTTGCAGAAAATAAAATCCTAATTTACAAACATCTTAGTCAACTCCTACATAAAACAAATTAACATTCTCATACTTATGGACTTTTTTTTTTAAACTGAATTGTGAGGGTAATTTTTCAATTATTTTTTGATAATTCTATTTTTATAGTTTTTCTAATTTTCTTCTTTTTTAACCAATGACTTTAATCTGATTTGAATAAACAAATAAAAACCATGTAAAACAATTCCAAATGATAGGATTCTAAATTATATATAAAAAAACATATTGGGGAAAAAACTTAGTAGAAAGCTGCAATTTTGAAGAAAAAAGAAAAACAATTTTTGAACAAGAAAGAACTTACTATATGGAACATGTTGAGACATGTTTTTTTTTCTTGCTATGTCAGAACTATTCAAGGGATACAGTAATAAAAGGGCATTCATGAATAAGAAATTTTAAATGTTCCCAATAATTTAACACTTGAGATAGATCATTAAATAACAGATTAGATAAATATTACTAATTACTTACAAATAATTATCCAATCAATAAGTTATTTTTTTATTAAAAATTATGATTTTCCCTCTCATTTCAACAAAAGCAATGATCTACATTTATAAATATAAAAACAATAGTATAAAGACTAAAAAAAAATTACCTCCTAAAATAATTTTTATCTAAAAGTTGAAGTAATAATTGTTTTCATAGCGCAAAAAGTGAAAAAAACAGACAGCTATATTTAGTTAAAATAAACATTATTGCGCATATTTTTATTAAAAAGGCTGAGCCCCAAAACAAAACAATCAAACATGTTTTGTTTTAAAAAGAACTAAAACAAACAATATTTTAAACTTTCTTTTTCTAAAAAACTAAAAAAAATTAAGATATAGACCTTTAAATTTTCTTTAAAAGCAAAATATTAAACACATTTTCTTTTAGATTCAAGTTTTTAACTAATATATTTCATCACATAAAATATATGCATCAATCCCACCCACAGACCACTAATATTTATTAATGTTTTATTTTATGGAAAACTGTATACTATAAAATGTTCTCTAAAACTTCTGTTTATTTTTAAATGTTCCTTCTGAACCTTTTAAAATCAGAAAAAAAACTTTTCTAAAAATTCTATTTAAGTTAAAAAAAAAAAAGGCCAACTTCTAGCATGTGTGTATTTTTGGGTATGTTATCCCTGTATTTAAGCAATGAGAAATTTTTTAAAAACAAATTGATAATGTGAGACTAGAAAAACTGCAATAATACACAATTAGCTGTCATTTTTATCGACAAAACTCCAAACGCTAACCTCAACCCCTAACCCAAAATTTAATAAAATAAAAAATCCACAACAATTTTATTTCAATTTTTCAAAGAATATAATTGTTAAACTGTTTTTGTTTAAAAAATAAACAAGATGAATTACTAAACTTCTCTACAAGTTTTTCGTAGTAGGCCGAGGCAGCCAGAGGCAAAAATAATTCCCCAAATTTTGTTTTGTTTATTTAAAAAAAAACAAAAAAAAAAACTATTTTTTTGTTAGTTTTTGTTTATAAAATTTTTTCGATAATGAATGATTTTGCCGTGAGGGACGAAATTAAAGTTTCTATTTCGATTTTTGTTTCGCATAATTCCTGACTTAGCTTTATGAAAGATCTTAGATAATCAATTTTTTTTTTTTAACCAAAGATGTGTATTTTTCAGAAAAATTGCGGCATTTTATTTAACTATTTAAAACAATCACTCTTTCCTTGATTTTGTCTGCAATTTTTCATCTGAAAAAAAAATCTATTAGAGTTGGATTGTTCCCCGCTTTTGGTAATCTTTTTAAAAGGGAGCAATCAATGCCGAAAAATGCAATTTCTTTTTTTAAGGGGGCCGGTCTGGGGGCTTTCTGAACCTCAAAGCGGAAAGAAGGAACTAAGAAGTTTACGGTTTTTTTCTCATCTAGTTGGGGGGGGGGGGAAAACACGGAATCTTATCCATGTTTTTTTCTTTCTTTCTTTCTTTTTTTTTTTTCAAAGGATTTCCAAGAAATTGATCGTTACCCAGCAAGCACAGTAGCAGTCACAGACGGTAAAATTTTGCAAGGAAAAGGTTAACTGGCTAGTGAATTAGCAACTATTATTATTGACTGTAACCATGATTTTTTTTTTAGTAAAATAAAAATTAAAGTAATTATTTATTCATTCTACGTAAAAAGTGAAGTTAAACGAACAATGAACAGATCGAAAATACCACAATGTAAAATTGATTAATAAAGAATTTAAAAATCCTATTCATAAATCGTACTTGATACCCGGAAACTTCCCTTAAAGAACTAAGACAAAACTGGATAAAATAATTTATAAATGGATATAAAAATGAAAATCGTTTTTACGCCATCTTGAAAAAATTAACAGCAAAGAAAAACGCCGAATCTCTAAACATTTTTTTATGGGAAAAAATCATTGATATAACTTCAAGTGCAAATAAATGATAAAATTAAAGCCTACGAGTTCAATTAAGATAAACATAATGTTTACAGAAAATATAAACAGATTGACTAAAAAATGCAGTTGAATTTTTGTGTCCAAAAATACACACGTGGCCAGAAACACATTTAAACACTTCGGATTTAAATCTTTAGCAAGTCAAGAAATCGAAAATCGATGTCCTTCACAGTAAGTTATATAGTAATAAAATATATAATTGTTTTAGTTCAATGTAATTTACCTTGGAAAATAATCCCGAAAGAGAAAATAGTTAAAGAAAAAAAAATACTGTTTTAGGAAAAAAATATATTTTAATATAAAACCAATTTTATAGTGGAGGATAACAAAATTATTCAGAAGACACTGAATGATATTAGAGTACTTTATAGGAATAAAAACGAAAGAGTCATATGAGATCACTAAAAAGAATGAAGGGAGAAAATACGCAGTTAAAGTATTTTAAGCCATCATACAAAGCTTAAAATAAACCATGCCCACTAGTCAGCCATATTGAAAAATCATCTGACCTAAATAAGAAACATGAAAACGCAAATTTGTTTTGCAAAATTAATCGAAAGTAAAAAAGTATTTAATAGATTTTGTCACACAAAATATTGAAACAGATTTAGATTCTTTATTTTATTGTAAAATTTACCTTAAAGAATCCTGCATCCGTCATGGTGGCGGTATTTATGCAGCTTCAAGTGGAGAACGTGCAGAAAAATTAAGTATTAATTACCCACAATACCTAGCAAATCGGTTTTCTCTTCTTGTTCCGCTTCGGTTTTATTAAGTTGTCTTACCTTAGTTCCAAGCTCGATACTAGACTGCGCCATCAATTTTAATTTTTGTTTTCATAATAATAATTGAAATAATTGAAAATTTCTAACCTAAAAATCTTATTGTTTTAAAAAATTTTTAAAGGTTGACCTTTTTTGTCTTTAGAATTTAAAAATATCAAGGAGTTTTTATTTAAACAAATTGATTTTAAATTTAAGTTGAAGTTTATTTTTTACAATTAAAAAAATGAAAATAAAAGTATTGAAAAAAAAAGGCCAAATAAACTAAACTAAATTTCCCCCATTTTATCATATATTAGAAATTTACAACTAGAGAAATGTCATAATTTTCCCTCTTTTAGTTGTTGACTTTAACTTTTAAATAACTCTAAGTAAAAATTGTCTATTTTTAGATTTAAAAAGTTAATGATATTTTCAGTGATCATTCATGTGCAAGGAAGCATTCTACATTTATTTGAAATAAATTTTACTATAATTTCAAAAACATTATTAAAAAATTCATGAAATGCAACAAATTAAGAAAACACTTGCTCAAGGCTTGCTTTTCTTTTCGAGAAAAAAAAAATGAAATTTCATAGCCAATTAAAGACTTTTTGTGTATAAATTTACAAAAAATTTAAATTTCAAAAGTGGAAATACATGTTATTTAATTTTTTAAATAGCAAAAAGAAAATTTCCATAAATACAAACAAATAGAAGAAACCTGAAAATAAATTATAATAACAAGTAGACAAAAATCTTTCTCTAATGGAATAATAATTTTTCAGTTAATCCTATTAATTAATTATTTTGGTAATTTTTTCCATTCCAAAAGATCTGTGAAGCCAAGGAAGCTTGCAACCCCGACGAAATGGCAGGTTCTGCAGGGACCCTAAGCAAGGCTCTGAGTGAACCAGTTTATTCTTGGAGCAAACACTTTCTTTATTGGTTTAAATAAGAAAGACTACATTTATTGTATAATATCCGACCAGCCCTTTATTGCCCTTAGAATACTGAAGAAAATTACAATAATTTGCCAAAAAAAAAGACAACATTTAAAAAGGGTTAATATCACAATTATTATTATTTTTTTATTTTTGAAATGTCAATATATCAGAGTAGGAAGGTGTAATGCCACAGCTACACCTGTAGCAAATTTTATTTGGTTCAGTTTAAGCTATGAGATATTCACATCTAGTCAGTTGAAAAAGAGCCCTTCTCATATCAAAGGTTCTATAGATTTTGATTTTTCTTATGTTAGGATGACATTTAAAACAACACTGTATCATATTTTGACTCTTAAATTCTCATTGTTTGGGATTTAGCAATAGAGTTAATAATTAATAGGGCTGTGACAATATTATTTTTTCAAAGAATATACTTGTCTAGTTATTAGGACCGCAACAAGAATATTCTTTAATCAAAACATATCACTGCCCTACTAATAATTACAGAATTAAAAGAAATTGTAAAATCACAAAATATTCAAGTAACAATAAAAATATTCTTTAATAAAAGCATAAAGTCACAGCCCCTACAAATAACTACAGAATTAAAAGATGGTAAAATTGCAAAATAGTCAAGTAACAACAAGAATATTCTTTAATAAAAGCATTAAGTCACAGCCCTAATAGTTACAGCCAACAACAGATGGTACATTAACCACAGGAAGAGAGTTCCATTGTTGGCCTAGTTTTTGATCACATGAATGTTGTTGCTAGGTAATCAAGTTGATCGAAGATTTAAAAAAAACTGCAGTGCATGCTTATTAAATGCATGATGGAAGAAAGTTAATCAATAATGATTTTAGTTTGATCATCAAAACAGATTGTGTTTGGATTGCAAATTTAAGTCTCTTTGCAGCCAAAACACCTTATTTCTAATTTGATTTCAAATTATAATCTATGTACTTATAGAAATTCGATCATCATGTTTGTATGAGATCCTCCAGGAGATCCTACATCCTGTAGCTCTTCAGGAAATAAAAACACAATAGTTATAATAAAACATCCTTTTTTTACATAGAGCTGTTCAGAAAAAGAAACTACAATAGTTATTTTTTAAATATGATCCAGACCATGGCCTACTAGAACATGTATGACATGTTCAGACTGCTCAAATTTCCATATGTACAGTATGGTAATACTGCTTTTCTCTATAATAGACTTCTGTAACTTCCTAAGAGAAAAGCATTAGGAATTAATTTAGTAGATTAGTTTAGTAGAGAAAAACATTAGAAATAAATTAAGTATAAAAAAGCATTAAAATGAATTCATCAGAAAAAGGTATTAACTGCTTTCCTATTTAATAGGCTTCCTTTATTATCTCAGTGGCTAATTCTCGGTGCCCATCCAAAGCCGGACAATATATTTAGTATTAATTAAAAAGTATCCATATTTACATTTCTGGAATAGCAACAGGTGTAGCTTAGGCAGCATTTTGTCTGGGAATATGCTAAAATGAAACACCTTTTAAAAATCCATTTTAACCAATGAATCTAAACTTTGGCAGAAATAAAATAGAATGATTAAAACAGAAAAATGTTGTTTTTTTTTTGCTAACTTTTTTTATTTTAATACAGTAACACTTCTATTTACAAATTTAATTTAATTTGTTACAGGACCTGCATCGTATGTTAAATAATTTGTATGATGGATCAATTATTCCCATAGAAATACATCTAAAACTCATTTAATTTATTACAAAATCAAATGATGTACACTAAATTATTTGTATTTTAAATCAATTATTCTTATAATAATACATCTAAAACCAATTTAATTTATTCCAGAACTAATGCTGTATACTAAATTATTTGTATGTTGGATTAATTATTCCTATAGAAATACATACAAAACCATAAAAATTTGTTCTACAGCCAAGAAACTCACCATAATTTAACTTCCTTATAAATAGATAATTGCTTTTCCTAGAAAACCGGACAGAAATGCATTGTAAAATATTCAACATGTAGAAATGTTGGTTTAATTTTGGTCTACTGAGACCTCTTTCTTTTTCTTTTTTCTTCTTCTTCTTCTCCCCTTCTGTGGTATATGATTGTAATGGAACAATCCAATGCATTTATACAGGGTTAGTGTAATATGAACAAATCAGAGAGCAGAATGGGGAAAATATTGTCTATAAAAAAACAGCCAGCCAAACTGACTTCATGCCACTGCTATTATTGCTTGGATCTCTGAGGACCATTGATCGATCATCTTGGATTCTACTTATAGTTTTGATAATTAACCATTTTGGACTTAATAAACTACATTGTCGGACTTTGATATCGTCAAACAATTTTCATATTGGACTTATTTATTTATTTATTTATATAATCGGACTTTGATTGGACTTGACTTGCCCCATTCTTGCCGGGAATAATGGCATGAGATACTTCAACATGAAATAAATAAATTAAAAAAAAAATAATCAATAAAAAGAGTTTTTCTTGTCACTTTAACTTAGAGAGAGATAAAATTGGCAAACAGAGACAATGCAAGTGGAGAGGAGAGAAGAGGGGGGAGGTTGTAACTTAGATTGTTTCTCTGGAAATTTATATGCTTTGGCAATCATATTTACAGGAGTGGACTGAACCATCAGTCGAATCAAACCTAGTCCAAGAGCCCAGTACTACAAGAAGGCCTGTCTGATTCAGCCCCTCCCTTTCTGTATTTTTCTCATGGCTGTGCAGATTGCTGGGCTGGACACAAGCACTGGCAGATATAAGACTGTGCAAAAATGAAAACTTGGAGAAGACCGAGTATATTCTCTGCAAATTGAGGTCCCTACACACACAGGTTGAAGTTAAGTGGGCAAAGAATCGGAATTGGAATCGTACTTGGAATCGTTAATCAACATTTTCCTAGAATCAGAATTTGATAAAATTAGGAATCGTCCCAACTTTAATCTTTTTTCTTATTCAAGTCAATATGCACAGCCTCTATAAGTGGGATTAAACTGGGAAAAAAAATGGAGGACCATTGCATTTTCAATCCAAGGACCCGTAATACTGTAAGTCTGCCCCTGTAGAGGTCGTTTTGTTGAGCACCAACAATCAGTGTTGTTGTTAATCAGTGTTTCCCTTGAACTAGATGAGTTACTCTCCCGAATTAATGAGCCCATTGAGTTGACGGTGGTCAAATACCAACCAAAGATAGGCACAAGACCAGTTTTCCACACTTATTAAACCCCTGGGCTTTTGATGTTTTCCTTCACCTAGATGAGTTAAACCCAGGTTTTTGGTATCAGTGTTACACTTACACCTAGATTAGTTACTCTCCTGAGTTATCAAGCCACATTTGCACGAGGTGGCTAAAGGTGAGTGTGGTGGTTATGACTGGGATTTGAACTCGTGTAATATTATTCCATTCCTTCACTTAGAGGAGATGATGCATCTAATCTACCCAGGTTTTTGGAATCAGTGTTATCCTTACATCTAGAAGAGTTGGCAAGAGTGCCGTTTCACGGAATAAATAGCCTCGACCCCTTTTTCACATAAAAGGAAAGGGTTTTCCCTAATCAC
>JAUZSX010000023.1:697576-715846 GCA_034780655.1 Idiosepius hallami | reverse complement strand
CCCGAGTTAACGAGCCCCATCTGCCCGAGGCTGCTAAAGTGAAAGTAATGGTTTTGACTGGGATTTGAACTCGAGTAATACGATTCCAGAACCCTAGCTTTTACCAATGCTCCACCGTTGCTGCCCAATAAATATGTTTATTGTATATGTATAATATTTTAAGGCTTATCTTGTCTAATAAATGGCTAATAACTCATAATTAGGGCTCTTATTAAAGAATATTCTTGTTGTTACTTGACTACTTTGCGATTTTACTATTTCTTTTAATTCTGTAGTTATTAATATGGCTGTGTTGATATGTTTTTATTAAATACTATTTTTGTTGTTACTTGACTATTTTTCAATTGTATTAGTTTTTTTTATTGCAGACTTTTGTCATCATCTTAGTAGTTTTTGTTGTTTTCTTGCTACCTTTCAGCCAACTTCACCACTGGCCGTCTTTAGGTGATTGAGTGTAACCTTGGATAGTAATGCTGAGTCATGTAATCATATCGCTAATAATCACTGCCTTCTATAGTTTTTATTAATTGCACCACGTTTTTGACTTGGGAGAGCAACTCATCTAGGTGAAGGGCAACACAAAATGCAAAAAGCCCAGGTATACAGAGCACGTAAGAATAGCCTTGTGTCTAACTTGAGTTGGTGCTCAACCAAGTATGGTATTACTGTATTTTTTCACACATGGGTGTTCATATGCAGTTTGAACTATCACTAAATATGGCACCCATGGGTGTTAAAATTCAGTATTACCCCAAGTATATAATATGCACTCGAATCAGTTATTTTGGTTCAAAATGTAATCATCTCAGACATTTTTTATTTAATCTGATTGCAAAAAATTCAAAATTTGAGAAACTAAAGTCTCTGATTTTAATAGCTTTTATGAATTAAAATTAATCTGCAAATTGATGAGAATACTTAACAGAAATACTCTTTATCATACTCTGCTACAACAAATTCAAATTTTTGTACTCCCATCTGAGAAAGCAATAGAAGCTGTATGGTTGGGAATAACTGTATATTCATATTTTTATATTAAAAGCTATTATTGTAATTCTTGTTAAGTACATTTTGCAATATTTCATTTTATGTTAATATATATCTTATTTAATTTTTTATAGAATGAAAATAATTATTTTGAAATTTGTTGTCTAAAGGTTGTTCCAAAAATAATGCCTCCTATTTTTTTTTTTTTCTGGATCAAAGGGAATTGCAAATTGCATTGTTATGCTGACTAAACTTATGTGCTCGTGAGCTGAAAGTTTAATCTTTCTGTTGCAGATATTGATGGTGTGAAACTTAAAGAAAAAAATAAATTAGGATATTTTTAATGAAAATTAAAATTTTTTTTTTTCTTTTTTTAAGGAGCAGGTATTTGATTATATATTCAATCATCTCGGCATTGATACCGAAAGTTGTGTTGATCACCCAATTGTCATGTCAGAAGCTTTAGGGAATCCAAATTATTGCAGGCAGCGTAAGTATATGAAATTATAATTTCTGATGCTCTCTTAGTTCATTTTTTACTACTCAACTATTAGCTAGATGTTGTAAGATGACGTTTTAATCCGGGGGAAAAAATAGCATCTCCTTTCACCCAAAGAGAATTCAACTTTAGTGTTTTCAGAGTGTAGCTTAGGATCCCCTAAACATAGTTCTCATGTTAACAAAAATATAACTCAGGTTTTTGTTAATATGCAGAACTGTGTTTAGAGGACCCTAAGCTACAATCTTAACCCATTAAATGCTCTTTTGATGCAAGGTTGTCGCCATTTTTTCCTCGGACTATTTAATTTCTTTGAGAATTAACATCACATGAAGCAAATCTATCAACTGCAATTTATATCAATTTAACTCTTTATTTTAAAAATATCCTTGCATTAATTGTTATTCCTGTTTTCAAAACTAAAAAATCATAAATACCTTATTAAACCAAAATTGGTTTGAAATAGGTTGTTTGCAGAAATTCTTTCAGGCTGACCCACTAAGTTCTAAACATGTATAGATTTAAGGAAAAACCAATGAAAAAATACAATTTTGATAAAATTTTAGATTATTTAAAAAATAATGATTTCTAGAAATTAATTGAAATCATCAAAACAATGAAAGTTTTTTTAACCTAGTTTTATATTTTATTAATCTTTTCATTTGTGGAATTTTGTTGCTATCTTTAATATCAGATTTTTCTAGTGTATTTATTTTGCTATTTTTCTTTTAGAAATGTCAGAATTGCTTTTTGAATGTTATCATGTTCCTCAAGTGGCATATGGGAATGATGCTTTGTTCAGTCTTTATAAGAACCATCCCAAACCAGGTAAAAGGATTTTTATTATTATGAAATAGGCTTACTTTATTTCATTAATAAGTTAGGCAATCTATCTATACAAAATTATATATATATTTATGGTGACTGCCACTTCTTGACAGAAGATCCACCGACTCAAAGAAAGGGGTACACGAGCAAGCCACATCTGTGTAAGGACTGCCCTTCTTAAGTCGTCTGTACATGTAGATTATGTATTGCGCGCTTGTACGACATGCACAATCCGTTCTCGTTCCACCTAGACATGTTTATAAGTGACAAGCTGAGACAAGATGGTTGATTGTTTAGGTGGAAGGCAGGTTTTAGGTCAGTTCCCTTCTCTAAGCCAGAAGTATTAAGAGTCCGTCATCCTGAGTGGATTTATCCGTGCCTAGGCACCAAATTTTATTATAAATTAGGTAATCAATATACTTATAAAAATCAGTTTGTCATGGCTATTGTGTTAAGGTCAGGTAATGTCAAATGTAACTGGTACCATGTAAACCAGTACTACCTGGTCAGGCCACCAGCAACTAAACTGGATCCCCCACCGGCTTTGGTGAGAAGGTTGGCTAGTTTCCCCGAAGGATTAAAAACAAGACTTTTCTAAGGTCTACATATCCTGAACGTACATGTAGACTATAGAATATTTTCCTTTTAAATAATCTTTGCTAGATTCGTTTCTTTTTCTATTGTTTTTCAGAATCAGCCAATGCCTTGATTGTAGATTGCGGTTACCAGAGTACACACGTCATTCCATTTCTCAATGGTCGACTCATGGCAGAAAATTGTCGCCGCATTAATGTGGGAGGACTTCATCTTGATTCCTTCTTGCATAGACTCCTTCAACTTAAATATCCGAATCATTTTGCCGCTATCACCTTAAGTCGGGCTGAAGTGAGTATTATTTTATTTAATTTATATTCATGTATGTTGACAGTATTACTCATTTGTAATATGTATGTATTATGGTCAAGTCATGTTGGAGACCCCGGTTCCTGCCAGATCACCGAAGTTAAGCAACA
The DNA here is from genome assembly GCA_034780655.1 of Idiosepius hallami. NCBI lineage: Eukaryota > Metazoa > Mollusca > Cephalopoda > Idiosepiidae > Idiosepius > Idiosepius hallami. The sequence continues at coordinate 712,519 of JAUZSX010000023.1, read as the reverse complement.
TCGACCCTGTTCATTACTAAAATGGGTGACTTCTTAAGAATATCAGGTACTGTACCAAGAACCAGCTGGCTAGCCACCCTGCCAGGCGAATACAAAACCAACTTAGAATCAACTTTACGCTTGCCGAGCAAGAGAACTAAATAAGACTGATGTTGGAAAAGGATTTACAATAAAAGATTTTTTTTTTCAGTGACCTGAGTTTGTACTTTTTTTTTTTCTGTATACAGGTATATTTGTGGCTCTCTCATGCACCATTCACAACTTAAGTAACATGCAGGTTTAAAACCAGCAAACTGTTTAGAACATTTTTTATCATTTCTTAGAGTTTATAGAATATTTTTAAAAAATACAGTGCTTTTCAAAGATAGGTTCAATTGTTGGTATAAAATAACATTTTTGATTTTAACCCTAAAAAAGTTTAATGTATTATTTAAAACCATTTTTATTAAAATTTAGCCTTTTCAAAAAGATGGGTTCACCTGAATAAACATAACTATACATGAACTTTAAAAGTTAAAACTGAAAATAAAGCATGGGAAGAAAATATCACTTAAACTATGAAAAAGGGGAAAAGGATTAAAATGCTCTGATTTATCAAATAATTATTTCTGCCAACTTTCTAACAATAATCCATCAAAAAAGAATAGGAATAGTTTGATGGGATTTATAGCTAAAAATTATCTTAAACCTTTCAAATCAACTGTAAAAAGAAATTCCCTAAAATTGAATATACTTGAGGCCAACTAGCAACCAAACTGCCTAGAAGCCTAATCATGTTAAAAATGAATTAAATTAGACCGTTTCAAATGTAACTTGGTATGAGAAATGGAACTGTGGTGTTTTAAGTAAGCATTTTTATTCCCTAAAAAAAAAAATAAAAAAAATATATATCTTTTGGAAATGTATTGTATATTTTAATATATAAATACCCTAGCATCATATTTGCATATCATACTACTGAACAGTAAGGAAATACAGTACACATATTTGCTGACTTCCGTCTGGTAGTTATTAATAATTCACAAGTTTTCTTAAATTCTCATTCACAATATATATATTACACACAAAATACTCACCAGATCTCACTTCTAACACTGGTGAATTGATTTAGAAATAAACTGATAACGTCTTATAATTTTGGTACAAGTTTTATTTAATACACATAAATACGCATCCAATAAAATAACTGGATTATGTGAAAATCAAGTTTTAATAAAATAAACTGAAGAGTCAAATGCCAAGTATTTAGTCATCTGTGAATAAGTTTCATTTAATAATGATAGAAAAATGTCACTTTATAAAATAAAAATACTAAATTTAGCATAAGATTAGATTTTTAAAAAAAATTCTATGACTTTAATACTTGTTGCATTGGATCCTTCAAACTATAAAAAACACAAAAACAAGCAAGAAAATGTCTTGGCAAATTTGTTTATTTGAGCAACATATGTACTTGCACACATTATATCACACTAATACAGTAGCACTCAGTTCTGGTTTTCAGTAACCTTGTTTCCAAATCCTCCAACAACTGTGCTCTGACTTTGTTGGACTATTTAATGTGTTCATATGAACATCTAAATTAATATCTTCCTTCCTCTATGAAAGGATGGTAAAATCCTTAAGAGTCTGACAGTTAAATGAATGACATGTCAACGATAGGACTGGGGCTGCAGCCTTAACTTCTGTTACACGATAAGAATTAATGATCAGATTTTATTTTATATGAAAAGCAAATGTCTTTGTGTCCATGTTGTGTTCTACAAAAGTCAGACTGATCTTCACTAAATCCTCTTCCGTTGTCTTATTTAACTATTGACAGAAACCAGAAAATTGTGTATTTCAAAAGGCCAGGCTTTGATAACCATATGGTGATTACAAAATTCAATGATTCATGAAAAGAAAAGATTTAGCTAAGATGAAAGATGTTGGGAACAATAAAAGTACAATTTTTTTTTTGACTGCATTTAAAAAAAAAAAAAAAAAAACTTGCATAGATAAACTTAAATTACAGGCTGTGTTTATCACCATTAAATTTTTTTCTCTTTGGTTTTACATTTAATTTAAATATCTATTAGTTCTGAGCTCTATTGTCGGTTATAGATTAAAACCACTTTTATAATTAAATATCTAGCAATTAAAACAAATCTTGTATTTTGTTCTCCAATGCTTGACAACTGAGCCATTCATATGTAAGCAAAAAATATTCCTAAAATTTGTAACCAACAATATAAGATTTTAGAAGTAACATTTTTCATTAAAATTAAATATGGTTTAATGAAATAAAATAAAAAATAGGTTGTTGCTTGTGTGATATGTGCTAGCTTAAAAAGTGAACATTTGAAATGATACATTTTTATTGGTTCTTGTTAACCCAAGCTAAAATTTGACTAAGAAGAGGATTGATTTGTTTTTTTTGTTTTGTTTTTTTTTTGGGTTAGTTTTTTTTTTTTGTTTTTTTTTATCAAATTTTTTTTTTTTACAAATGAACAAAAAAAGTATGAATGAACTGAAAGGGCTGAGGAAAAAAAAAAATTCTATTTAATCTGTTAGTACTGCATTTCATGTGAAAATTGGGCAACAACCCCTTCAACACATGAAATGGAATCAGCAGTTTTATTTATTATAGTAAAACTGTTCCAAAAGTCATTTATAGAGATATAAATACGAAATGGAAGCACATGTGGAGAATTGAATAAAAAAAAGAAAACTTTTTACAAAAAATGTAAAATGCTATATAAAATAAGGTTTTTATTTTTAAAAACTGAATAAAATAAAAGAAAGTAACAAAATAATGAAAGGATTTGCCATGAGTTCTTTAGAAACAACAGCAGCTTTATGTTGAGCCTTTTGATAAAAGCTTTAAACATTAATTGCATCATTTGTTAGAAAAAAATTCTCAAACAAGGTCATTATTTATTAAATTACATGAATGGTTTATCAAAGATGTCTAATCATTTTTAAAAATTTATTGATATGAAATTAGCAATCAGTTGCTTTTACCTTTCAAAGAGTCCCATATTTTCCACGTAAGATGAATACAATTGTACCTTTGTTTCGTTATTTTATCAGTAAAATGTTACTGGTATCGCTGTTGTATACCAACAATTTTATGCATAAATTTCATCACAGCAATGTTAAAAAATGCATTCATTGCAACAGGAAAATTGTCGTTTTTGGTAGCTTTTATTAAACTATGCTTATCGAATTGCTTTGAAAAATGTTCATTTAAATTTTTAAATCATGACTTTGGCATAAAAAATAACACAGAAATCCAACAAAATCTTTTTTTAGAAAAAAAAAAAAAATGTACAAATAGACAAACTTGATAGACCATCCATATGTTTTATAAATAATGATCTCAAACAGTTTAACAGGAAACTTACTGATGGATGAGCATCAAAAATGGGGAAAACATTTTGAATCTTTCATGAAAACAACAAAAAACACACACACATACACACACACAAACAGCAGCCAAACCAGGTCCCCAAATTTCTCAACGCAGCAGAAAAGTTACCTTTTAAAATATTTGAGGCTCAAGTAGGACACTTTGCTTTTTTTTCTTTTTCAATACTATCCATTGTTGAATCAAAATGTCTGGTTTTAACATGGTTTGTTAGCAAAAAAATAAATTTCAATGTTTTTTTTTTGTTTTTTTTTTTATTGCTTTTTAAAACCTGCACAAAAAAAATCTGTAACTGCTTTCTTGAAAGAAAACTCAAGGTCTAAATGCCAAGTTATGAAACCACTTTGTATTTGCCTGACAATACTCTTTAGAATCTGTTCATTGTTCTGTATTAACTCTTACAAAAGGTTGACTTTTTCAGTTTAATTTCTAAAAGGGACTTGATTACTCACATACGAATAGAAGCAAATTGATTCAAAGATGCCAAAAGAGTGAATTATGAGGTGTGCAGATACCCAGCAATTACCTCCCTTTTAAGTGTCAGGGTTTTTTTTCTTTTTGTATTGTTTGAAATTGAGAAAACTAAACAAAAAGTTTTATTAAAATTGCTACTTGTATCATAAACACTTTTAATAACACAACCTATTAACTTGTAAATTATTATATTACATTTTTATGTTTTATTTCTTTTTTTTTTCATAACTTTACTAAAATAGAAACAGGAAAGAAATAATCTTCCTACTTAAGAACACTACATTTCCAAAAAGTGTTTTTGGATGGTGGATGTTTTCTTTACAAAAAGGTTGAACTTTACACTAATGTGCTATGTTTATTGATCCATTCTAACCAGCCAAAACTATTCCCAATATTTTTTTTTAATGAAAAGATTTAATATTTTTGAGGGTCACTCATCTGTGTATAGTTAGTTGTACATTTTTACAATTAACAAATAATATCTATCTAGCTTACTTTTCCTATTTGAAAAAAAAAAAAAAAAAAAATTTAAGATATTTTAAAAAAGAAGTTATTTACCAATCTAATCAACTTATTTTTTTTACTTTTTTTTTTTAGAATTAACAGGAAAAAACCTTTCTAAAGTTTCTTGATTAAAAGAAAAAAAAATTAAAAAAAAAAAGAAAAAAAAAGCTAGAAAATAGAAACTAAAGGGTTGGGAAAAAAAAACAATAAAAAAAAGGGGGAAGCAAGCATTAGTTTACTGCTTGCTTCCTCTGATGTAATCAAATTCTGTGCATTAATTTTTCTTGTTTACTTGCGTGTACCTGGCATATCAACAGCAGCAGAACTGTTAGTTGATGGGTAGGCCACCGTCATGCCTGGACTGGAGTATGCATACATGGCCCCATGTGGGGGTGCATTTTGCATTCTCATGCAGGCAGACTGGTTGCCCACCACATGGTGCATCCCTGCTGAGTTTGCTGCTGCTGTCATCATGTGAACATCTTTGTCAAGATATTTTTGCTGCTGTGAGTAGGAGACCTGATTGTAGGGTGCTGCTGACATGCTTGCAGGGGTCATCTGCTGGGCTGTGCTGTATAGCTGGTATTGGGGCAGGGGACCAGCATATATTGGAGCAGACTGCATACCATAAGGATAGGAAGAACTCTGCGAGCCAAGGGACATCATACCTGCAATATATATAGCCAATGGTAACAGCTCAATCTTTGGATTTGGTCAGCAGTAGTGTCACTGACAATAAATTGTTCAAATACCAACCAACAGGTGTGGCAACATACATTAGCTGACAATGGATTAGCTTGGCTCTCAACTTTTCTATTTCAAAATGGCACAATCAGAATTTAACATTGAAACTAATTAAGTGCTCAATTAAAATTTTACTGAAAATGTCAATGGATGTGACAATGTAATAAATCATTTTTTGTACAGTCTACGTGCAGCTAAACACTTTCATACAGATGCAACATTTAATTTTATCTTGAAATAAATTGGTTGTAAGTTTATTAAATATGCTAAAAAACATACATTCATTTATTATAAGTTTAGTATTGGCATATTTTAAACTAATAAATTATTAATAGAGAGACAAAAATTCTTTTTAATAGTCATACACTAACATGAAAGCAATACTGACAACATATTTCAATTAAAATAATTTTTATTTTGATTAACTCAAATGTTAAATAAACTATTTTGAATTAATTACTTTAATATATTTTTGTCAAAAAGTGACTAAAATAGATGTGAAAATCTTATTCAAAACTTTTGCTACACATTTACACAATACTCTAGACTATTCAAGTTAAAATTTTAAGTGGTTTTTCTCTTTTTAATTAGAATAGTTAGCCCTTCTAATTTCTGGAAAATAAAGTTTAAATAAATTTTTTTTAATAACTTCTGAGAAAATATTCATTCAACTTTTGTGATGTAATTTCATACTAAAAACTATATATTTTATAGCTAATTTAGCTTTTAATTCATTAAGTAAATATTTAAAATTTGCAAAAAACATCTATAGGGAATTGGAATTATCAGATTTAATTCGTTTGAAGGTTAATTGAATTATCAAATGTATCAAAATTACTTAGATTTAATTCTAATTAAATTTAAAATTTGTAATATTCAAACGAATAAGGTTGGCTTTTCTAATAAATAACATTTTAGAAATTAATTCAATACTAAACATTTTTACACTAATACCATTAATATATTTTTTATATTCATGTATATAATGTTTAATGGGGCAAAGTATAAACTATAAATGAACATATACAAAAAGCATCTTAAGGAAAGTTTAGCATAAATGTAAATGAGCCAGCAGTATTTCAAATTTCAATTTTTGAGCACAAAGTATAATCAAATTATTTTTGAAATATTTGACTGCAGGTTGATGTTCCTTTTATTAAATAGGAAAGTGTTTAGTTAATAAGCAGCCTATCTAAAAGGATAGGGATATAAGTTAATAACTTGAGAAATTGTTAGTATTTGGAAAATTTCAATCTTACCGGGAGTCTGGTTGATGAGTACACTTTGTTGTGCATATGGGGAGGCAGGGTTGACAATGATGCTTTGTGGTTGTGATGCTCCACCAAGCATAACACCAGAGGGAGACATTGCTAAGGCTTGTGCAGGTGTATACATCATTCCAGCACTTCCTGCGGCTGCTGCTGCTGCTCGCTCATATGGTTTAGACATGTACTGTTTTGACATGTCATATCCCTTTGGCATCTCATAACCTTTAGACATTGTGAAAGTTGATGTGCTTTAGCTTAACAAGTTGAGTGTTTTAGTATTTGCTACAAAAAAAAAAAAAAAATAATCGATACAAGTTAAAATTCTCGAAGAATAATAAAATTAAATACAATAATCAACAGCATTTCATATAATATACTGAGAAGTTTCTGATATTTGTGTGTTATTTCCAAATATATAAAAGTAAACTAATACTATGTTTTACTCTGAAAAAATTTAACTTACTTAAATTAACCTTTTTTTTTTTTAGGAGTTAATTCATGAACATACTTATATGGCTGTCAATTTTCATGAGGAATTGCAAAGGTGGGCTGATTATGATTATTATGAAGAGAATGTACACAAAATTCAACTTCCCTTCACTTTGGTAAGTTTTTAAATACTGTTTTAGAAAATATTCGTTCTAAATGAACTATGAAAAATTGCTGAATTTAATAAGACTACTTGTCAGGTTATCAGTTTTGTTTCAATATATGAGAAAGAAAAAACAATCTATTTTCCAATAGCTAAGCTACTACTTATATTAACTTCCAAATTTATCATCTTGATGATAATGAAATTAACAAGGTTTCCTTAGAGATGTCTCTTGTAATTGACATTATTAAATTAATTGTATTAAAAAAAAATTTAAAAGGAATAATCAATATTAAAAAATATTTGCTTTAACAACCTAGTATAATTTTTTACTAGCAAGAATTTTTTTTTTTATTGATTTCATGCCATACATTGTATGTAGTTTAATGTTATATCATACAAAATTTACTCCAAAGGAATTTTCTAATAGACACAGCTTGTTGTGCTCTATCGATTCATCAGCAATAAACAAAATCAGTTATAAATTTTCTAGTTTAACAAACCAAAGCCTAACAAGATTATTAAGGAACATCATCACTCACTAAAGTTATTAAAGCGATTCAGCGTGGCTGGTGGCCATTATTTACACCTGAGCATTATTTCCTGTTTTTAAACATTAATGATGCGAATTTAAAGCAAAAATTTATTTTTCTCGCGTTAGTAGAATTTTATAACGGTTCGTTTGGGAATATTCTAATGGAGAGCAATAATTTGGCAATAAGTTTTCTGATCCCTTGTCTAATTTCTAAATTTCTATCAAATATTGAAAGAGTAACGGCCGGAGAGAGGCAACAGAATTATAGGGATTGTTGCTTGGGCAGGAGATATTTTTATTAGGGGAGCAAGAAATGATCAAAGAGAATGGAGTAAAATGAAATATGACTGGGCAGGCAAGTGCGTACAGATTTTTCGAAGTATTTTTAAATGAGGCATCATCGGATTAACTGTAAATTAAAAATGGTGATCATGATAAAATTTTCCAAGAAAAGGTGTAGGAGTGACTGTAATCGCAATCTATTTCACAGCTGCCCCATTTTCTTCATCATTATATCTAGAGATAGTAGTAGTAGTAGTCCTAAGAGTAGTTAGAGCAATATTGATTACTGTGGTAGTAGCAGGAGCACGGACAGTGGAAGATGGAGAGGGAAAGACCGTGTCGACGACGACGACTGCGGCGGTGGCTGCTGCTGCTGCACGTCGTCGTCGTGAGAGATTTCCTTTGTCATACAAATAAATCTATCTCTAAAGAAAAGATGAAAGGACAAATAACACTAACTTAACCTGCTGTCACCACAGATGTTTGGTGTCAATGCGTTACGAAAACGAATAATGCTTTTATATTTAAAAAAAAAATACGTATACCAGATATTAGCGCACACACAAACAACACTATATCTAATGTGTTTTGTTGTAAAAATCGTGGTTTTGTATTAAAATGCAAACCTAGATTTTATTAAAAGCAATAGATATTTCATCAGAAAAAAAATCGAATTCAAAACAATATTTTTCTAAGTCAAAATTATAATTTTGAAAATAAATAGAAATCATAATTATTGTTAATCCAAATGTGGTAGTAGTAATAAAAAATCCAATGAATGATGATGACATTAAAACGACTGCCATTACTGAGAAGGGAAGGAGATAAATTTGGATTAGTAATATTATATAATTAAAATATAGACTATGTTAACGTATATATCATTGAAGTTGTAAATTATTTATTTTAAAGAATTGATATGCAAAAATTTCCAATTTTTGTTTTACAGAGATAAAAATGAATTTTGATTTAAGCATTCAAAAATTTCATGTTGAAAATGAACTCTATCATAGAGTTTAGTATTAATCATGAAATGAAAAAAAATATCTTTAAAATAAAAATAGGTTTGAACTGCGTCTTGGACTTTAAAAATGAAACTAGAGAAGAGTAGGGTCGGTGCAAGGAAAGGCAGGAGGCGCCATCCCATTTCAGCCAAAAAGACGTCAAATTAAAACAAAAATAAAATCCCCCACACCCACAAAATGATTTTAAGGACATGAATAATTTTGAATTGCGAAAAGAATGAATTATAGAATTATCATAATTTAAGGTCTTTAAAATAAAGAAAATTCTTTCATTACATTTCAAAATTATAAGTTTAATTTTAAAATCAACTCATTTTTTTTTTTCTTGCAACCCCAAATTTACTTCGTTTACGACTAAAACTATCCACATTTATAAAATAAAGGAATCTTTAAGATATTCAGCTTATCGATAAGTATGACTATGAGAACTTGAAAATATTACCATTCATTCTAAATATACACCATAGTAGTAATATCCTTTATTTGTTTATTGACTTATCTTCAAAATGTTTTATTTTGGATGCTATTTGAAAGAAATGAAATCGCAAATTTGATTTCTAAAAAATATAGTATAATAGTTTATAAAAGGTGTAATAAGTATGAGAAACTAATAAGAAAAATCAGGTGTTCAGTTGAAGAAATAATGATGATGATGATAATAAAACCTGTCTGTTGTTTAGTCATATAAAGGACTTAAAAAATAACGATGAGAAAATTGGTGGGAAAATAAGTAAAAGTCTGCCAGCTGCTTTATAATTCATCTTCTTTAAAAAATAAAGTAATTCGTCTTAGTCAATTTTAAATAGAAAATCAATTAAAAGAGATATTTTGATTTAGAAATCAAGTTCATCTTTTATCATCAAACAATGAGATGAAGACGACGACGAACAAGAAGAGTTGCCATTTTTGTTTGGTTTCAAGTTTTCCAAAATTATTGCCTTTTTTTTTAAATGAACTGGAATATTTTACTGAATATCACATTATCTGTAATAAGCAGTATTTTATAAAAGGATTAGAAAAATGAAATATTCTAGACTATTTTTTCGTTTTTATTTATGTGGACTAGCCATTTTTAAGAAAAAGCTACATCTCGTATGGCATGTCATAAATGCCTCGCTCGCTACGTTCGTAATAACTATTATTGTTTTTTTTTGGTTTTCATCAACAAAATAAGATTGGTAAAAAAAAGATTTAATATACAATAAATACATCTTCAAAACATCAATAAAATTATTAGGGTCCACACTTTGAGATAGGTACATAAAATTTTGATTATATTATGCAGATTTTTGAGTTTACTCCGGTTTATAATTTATTGTTATTGTCAGGTCCTCTATGTATGATAGGATTTTAAATAATTTTATAGGATCAACTCGCTAACTACAAATTAGCGATTTGAAATACTTATTTACTCTTTTATTCTTAGTTATTCATCATTTTAGTTATTAAAAGTGCTATGTCACGTGTAAAAACCATGAAACAGTATAGTTGGCCATTGTAAATGTACAATAGCGGTTCCTTCTGGCTATTTGATTCTTAACGAAGACAATAACATTTTTCTTAATTTTCTGGTGAAGCTTTTTTTTTCAAATTTGTCCAGGTTTTTCTTAAAATTTTATATAAAAACTTACCGTTTAAGTTAAAATTAAAAATCAGTATGAAAAAAATCTCTTTTTTTTCTAAGTCAGACAGATATATATAACTCACCAAATGTCGTTGATTTCCTCCTTAATAATGTCAGTGACTCTTTACATCGATTGCGGCGCCGCCTCTTTCCTTTTTATAAAGTTAGCCTTAGCACGCCTACTATTAAGTCCGTATCTCTCCGCGCTCATTAAATAATCCTTTTTTTAAAATTTAATCACTGGGAGAAAATTTCCCCAATAATGCTAGTTTTAATTGAAAGGATTTTATATCTTTAGAATATATTTATTACTTAATTTTGAAACAAAGTAACATTATCTAAAGTTTAAAAATATTTATTTTTCAGAGCTTTCTTTTAGTGTTGTTGGTTGTTGATTTTTATTTTTCGATAATTTTTTACCCAACTTTGTGTCCTTTTTTTAGTGGTAGAAACACTTTTATAGTTTATGTCTAACAGCTTGGGGCATTTAATTTATTTTGCCGATAAAAAATTAAACAAAAAAGGAGATATCCCATATAAATTAGTCAAGAAATAATCTATGTTTATTCGAAGCTACTTTCATTTAAAAATAAAGCCTAATTTTCGTCTGTTCGGCGGAACAAAAAATACACAGAGACTCAATTCTTTTTTTTAAACATAAAATCAATATCTTTGTCTTTAATTATTACATTCTTAGAAAATCTAAGAATACATTTTGATCTTATACAATTTTAGTAGATAGTAGCAATTTCTTCACAAATAGAGTTGTTTATGAAATTATCGATTATTGTGCGCGAAGAAGAAGCAGGGGGTGGTAACTGGTGTGGTGGTGGTGTGTTTAAAGGGGTTTTCTCTTAGATTTTAAGGAATAATGAATTTTTTTCATAGTCATAAACAAAGACATATTATGATTAGTCTTTAGATTTGACCCCCATATCACCATTTAGCTAATAATTAGATTTTGCACAATCAAATGGAATAATAGAATAATGGATTCATTTTTTTCGGTGACAGTTTTGAATGAGATTTGATAACTCATACACTAAAAATCTAAAACGGAAAGCTAATTAATAACTACTTTTACTTTAGTAACTTATTGGAGGTGTGTGCGACGTTTGGCAGTGGCACTACTGTGTGTGTGCGATTGGCGCATGTAAACAAAAAGAGTTATTTATTTATTTTCGACTAAACATTATTATTTACATTTCATTTTTCTTTTCTTTTGAAAAGCAGCAGCAGTCAGCACCCACAAACACCGAAATAAGTGGGAACAATCAAATAAAAGATCTATTCTAAAATTTTATTGTATTACTTTAAATACTTTAAATTGAACTTAGAAAATAGCAAGTTTTTGTTTGGTTTTAATCATACAAAATTTATTACAAATCAAAAGAATTTAATTTGAAATTTTTCGTATTGCATATTTCACTTTTTTTTATTTGACATTTTCCTTATTCTACTTGAGATTTCGATATGTTCGGTTTAAACGAATGAGAGAATAAGAATTTAATTTAAACCGAATTTCTAACTATTCGCCATATTGTAATTATATCTATTCACTTCCGAATGAATATTGACAGAAAAGTTACATTCGTAAAATTGCTGCAGACCTGTTTCGATTAAGTTATTCTCGAACTATGGTTTTTGCATTCCGTACATATTTTCAAGCAACCCTTATTCTAGAATACTAGTTGAAAATAACGAACACTTCGTCGTGACATTAGGCCACCATTTTTTATTTTAAAAGTATTTTCTATTTGATTAGAAATTAATATTTTTGACCTTTGAGTCAGATTCTCCAATATTTCATCCATTTACCTTCATATGAGGCCTTTCCTTATTTTCTCATTTAAAAAAATGTTGTTGGTTTTAGTTCTCATATATTTGTATTGAATTGAATTGAATTCGTAATCACCTATTCTACTATTCTATTTAATTCTAATAATCTTTAGTTTTTCAAACTGAAGGTTAAGGTTATATTAGAGTGGCTATTAGGTACTGCCCGGCTAGAAATAATTTCACTTTATTTATCTATTTATTTATTATTTTGCTGTCATTTCTCATTAGTAATAAATCTTTTATTTGTTCAATTATCGTGTTTTGATATAAAACTTCTGTAATTTTTATATAGGTAATTATGAGCATTAATCTTGTTTTTAGACATAAAGCAACTGAATTAATATCCCCCTTTTTTTTTCAGAAAAATGTGTTCCTTAATAAAATTTAGTTACCAGCCCAGCCCACTCAAAATAGCGTACTTATATTGTCTGGAATCTATGAAAATGTTTTGACAAAACCACATCTAGTAACTTGATATGATATTAAAAAACTTTAAAAAATGCTATTAAAACAACTGCACCTTTAACAACATACAACTGGGTTCACTATCTCATTGATTCAACTATTTAAGATACAATGAAATTAGGTTCACCTTGCTTAAAATGATCAAATAAGAGTTATACCCTGAACTGATGTCCACTTTTAGACCAATACCAGTTGGAAAAGAGTTTCCTGCATTAAACGCCCAATGACAGTATGTGTGTGTGTTACCATGGTGTGTTAAATCTTGTTGTGTCAATAAAGAAAGTGCTGAGTCAGCATTTGCACGTATTGTCAACAAGATATATAAACAAGGACAGAATAGAAGAAGTAAAAAGAGACATTTTTCCAGCTGAGAAGTGTTGTTTGTACTTCACTGTCAAAAAAATGACAACATTTTGACCCATCAAAAAGAACATCAGTCGAATGCATTAAACATTAGAACCTTCCCCCTCCTACTCCGTCACACCGATCGACCATGCTAAAGAAATGTCCCCAATTAAAGTTACCCCCGAGCGTGAGGACTGGGAGTCTCTGTTTAATTTGAGATTGCGTAACTTTATAACAATGGGTAATCCAACTCCCAATGGGTGAGGAGAGGTTTTCCTGCTCAACAACAACAATACTCAATACTAAAAATGTTTTAATACTGAGTTTGTTTGTGTTTTACGATATATCAACCTTTTCTAGTTATTTAATGCCAAGAACAATCATTGTATGCACACAGAGTTTGTTTTTTGTTTTTGTTTTTTTTGATAACACAATGTTCGCTATTTAACCCATAGCTGGAGGGAATGTAGGGTTTCATCCTTTTTTAAGGATGTTAGTCAAATTACAAACGCAAATGGAATGACTAGGATTCGAACTTGCATTCTATGATCCTGAAGTCCGACTGCTTACCCACTTGGCTAAATGGACTTCCCAAATACTGTTTTTAGTTTTCTTGATTGTGGATTTTTAATTTATTCTTTTTCAGGCAGCTGAGAATCAAGTAACCCTTGAACAACAGAAGGAGAGAAGAGAACAACATATTCAAAGGCTCAAAGAGATCAATGCTAAAAGAAGACTTGAAAAAGCAAGTTTTGCTCTTTTAATTATTTAAGAATTAAAAAAATAATCATTTACAATTAGAAATAAATTAACTCATTTTTACCTAAATTGTATTTTGAAACCAAGAGTGAGATATTTTGTTACAATTTCATTTTTCAAATCGCACCAAAACACAAATTCTCTCGCCCTCTCTTAAACAGCATTAATAATACTATATTCAATAAACATATTAAAACAGCATTAATAATACTATATTCAATAGACGTATTAAAAAATTTGGCTTGAAATAAAACTTTTATTGTAAAACCAGCTGATGACGGTGTTAAAATTTCACTTTCCAGATTCAGATAAGGTCCTGTAGGAATGAACCTAAATGACCTCAGGTCATACTACTATCACGAAGAAAAGATATTTTTATATTCTCCTTGTCTCTAAAAATAACTTCCAAAATTAAGATACCCAAAATCTATCCCCTCTTTTTTCTCCTACTATCTCTCCCTCTCTCTCTCTCTCCCTGACCTGTGCTTGACCTAAAGGATTGGTTGCAGATTCCTCTCCTGGCCCTAGCTAGCCACACGTGTTCTGCTAGTAGCAGACACTTACTACAAAAGTATGTAAGAATAAGAAAATAAAAGATTCCTCTGAAAGCTAATATTTGTATCCACTTCTTTGTCAATTATACACACTAATATACAAATATTACAGTCCTTTACAAATTGTACTCCAGTGGAGGCTTTTTATACACTTCGTCATGAAATCATTTGCAACCTTTCTATGCAAGCATAGCAGACATGTCTTTTACAACACGTCATTTACGACAGGAAGTAACAAGACTTCCGACTCATTTCACCTCACTCACTTTGCGACAGTTCTCTTTCACTGCGAGTTTTGAACAACAGGAACAGAGCAGTTGGAGTTCAAGCGTCAACGAGACAAGACCTCTGTGTTCACACAACTGACAGCAGTCCTCAACAGGAACACTTCGTCAGATCCCCCTCCATACTTGACTTGACGAAACAATGAACTAACACCACAGAAAATCATGCTCGTCCGTCGTAGCCGACGATGACCAGGGTATCGATCAGTTCGGTGTCGGGGGTCGGTGGGTCCTGAGATG
>JAUZSX010000023.1:673642-688227 GCA_034780655.1 Idiosepius hallami | reverse complement strand
CATACTTTGCCATAAAAGATATAGATCACCAGGCTCAACTTGGCAATAATCTAGGTGTTCTTAAAATGATGCAGAATAAAAAACTAATAACTATTTCAAAGAAAAATAAAGTTAACACAATCATATGGGGCGTTTACTTCAATAAATGGTTATTACTTTACTTGTGGGCTCAAAGAAAAAATCATAGAATTATATAAAACTAAATGAAATAATACTTAAGTGACAGTCTTATGATTCATTAAACATCATTCCATTTATTGACACAGCTAAATTTTATTCATTTCTAGTTCTACTTCAATGAAACCATCAAGAAGCATTAGTGTTAGCCTAATGATAGATTTAAACTATATTTAAACAGGATTATTGAATTCTTTTCAAGTAAAATCAAACTACTTCTAATGCGAATAAACAGCGAGTGTTACTTTTACTACTGGTGCTAACGTTGTCTATGTGTGGAAGATCAATATTTAAAAAAGAAGGAAATTTTTGTTTCAGATATTAAATCATTTTCATTTTCTTTTGTTTCATGTCTACATAAAGACATTAAATATCTATATTTCAGTTTTTGACTATTTTATGAATCCTGTGCAAGTATTATCTAATAGTTCTTAATGTAGAAAACTAATGATATTATTACAAATCATTCAAACCATTATTAAAATCAACTTTGATAATACCATCCTTCATAATTTTATGGAGTTTTGTATATAGGATGCTACTAGTACAACTAATCTAAATAATTCTTTAAACATGTGTTTAGTTTGTTTCTAATATAAACTAATTAGTGATAAACTATAAAAAAAAACATTTTCCTGTATTATTTTTTATGATTACACAAACCCTTGAATATTCCAAGTAATTAACTTATTTTGATAGCTTGAATATTTCCAATTTTAAAGACATAAATTTCTGAGGGTCATTTGTAAGTGTTGTGAGTCTAACAGTTTTAATATTTCATCAGAAGATATTCATATAAAACTATGGTTTACCTTATGTTTTTATACAAACATAGTGACATTTTAGCTCTATTGACCTAAGAATGTATCTGATTAACAAAAATGACACTACTTAATTTTATTCATAGTATGAAAAAATATACATAATTCATCAGTACATATTAATTTAATAGAATAGTGGTCTCCAACTTGGAATATATATGCTCTTGGAGTATATATATATACATTGATTGGGCATCGAGGGTGGAGCATTGGTAAAAGCTCGGGCTCTGGAATCGTATTACGCGAGTTCAAATCCCAGTCAAAAGACATGACTTTCGCTTTAGCAGCCTTGGGCAGATGGGGCTTGTTAACTTGGGAGAGCAGCTCATCTAGGTGAAGAGTAACATCGAATGTAAAAAGCCCGGGTAAGAGCACGTAAAAATGGCCTGGTGCCAAACTTGGGTTGGTGCTCACCAAGTAAATATAATATAATATATACATTGATTGTATAAAAATACATAAAAAATCAACTTCACAAAGGATATTTTCAGTGAAAGATAATTTCAAACACAAAATGTTGGAATAAATGCATTTGTGATACATATTTTTCTTTGTTTTTAATATAAAAACTATATGTGTTGATATTTTGTGGTTTGGAATTTTATTTAAGTGCAATTAATTTTATTTATTGGAATGTAAAAGTTTTTCATGTTCCAAGTTTTTATACCCCAATGTTCTGAAATCATTTCAAGAGTTTATAAACTTATAAAAAATGGTAAGAATCCAAAGTATTTTATGAATTTCTAGTTGTAGAATATCTTTTGCAACTTGATACTTCCACTTGTTTCATAAATGGTATAATTTAAATGCTTTAGAGTTGGCTTTCTTCTTTAAAAAAGAGACAATTACCACATATATAAATATATATAAATGTAAGATTAACTATTAATTAGATTTAATTATAAGATTAAATTGTTATTATTCCATTAACCCAAACTAGATACTAGTGTTAATCCATGTTTATTATTCTTAGTTACTTTAGCCCATAGTTAAAATTAGGCATGCATCTCCAGATTATCAGAGGAAACTCTGTAGTGAATTAGATAAGTTCTTTGGCTTTGAAATCATAATGTACAAATTAAATCCTAGTTGTTACATTACATTCACATTATTCTAAACCTTTTATTCCTGCAAACTAAGTTAAGTAGGGCATGTAATTTTTCCTAAAAAGATGTTTATCAGAAATAATTTTAATCATCTTTGAATCATCAAAAAGGTTTATAATCAAAAGGTATATAACTAGAAATATTGACTAGGCTTGATTGGGGGCAATGTTTGACTCCTTAACACCTAATTTTCTGACTAAAAAATAAAATCAAATTTGTTCTACACACCCGAATACCCCCATATATTAAATTTCAAGTCTCAGGACCAAACATTGTCAAAGTGGTTTTGAAGTCTATAGTCATGAAACTTTTGAATACTTCTTTCAATGCTAGACTGTAAGAGTATATAAAATATCATTTATATTGAACCATTTCTTCTAGAAGCTAATTTTTTCAGTTATTCATTTTTGATACTTATCATGGTATTCCTAAACAGTACCTATCTAAGAATAATCCAAGACAGATACAGTACAACTGTTTGAATTTTCAAGAAAATTGGCCAAGCAGTTTTGGATTCCATTGAGATCAAACTGACTCACAGACAAGTAGACACACACATCACATAAAGTTCCATTTATATATAAGTTTGGAATTGAAATAAAACCAAACAAGAAAAAATAATCATTTAGAAATTGAATAAAATAATATTTATAATCATTGAGTATATTTAAAAATTGACTAAATAACCTCCAAAATTGATTCACTAATTTCTGGTTGAATATATATTTCTACAATAATTAATGGAAATAATATCTAATGAAGACTAAAAGGTACATCAAATGAAACTTTGTATAATGTGGTAAAGATAATAAAATGTCTGAATAATGCAATTTTTTTAATTTGAAAACTATTATAACTAATCAAAAACAATAGAAATCCTGTTTTTTTTATTTTTTTTTTAATTAAAAACAAAGTATTTGATATGAGTACTTTTTTAAAGAACTATTCTTGTATTAACAAATCAATTTGAAGTAAGTATATAATCTATATAACGTTTATCTTTAGCTGTTGCTTTAGGTTTGGAATGTCTGTTCAACTGTTTTGAAACAAGTGTATTATATTATCTTTGAGATTGTATACTTCAAGCATTAAAACCTGGATACTTAACTCTTTTTAATCTTGCCATCTTTCCCTATCACATAAAAGTTGCCTCTTTGGGGTTCCCATACTTTCTTCCTATTATTTCTGATACTGGGAAACAATGCTATTAAAACCAAAGATCTATATTCTAACATTCAGAATACTCATGAAATTAATTTATAAGTCAGCCCAAACATCAGTTTTAATAATCACAGAGTAAATGCCAGATTAATTACATCTATACATTGCTGATTATTCATTTGTAACCAAATTCAAGAGGAAAACATCAAAATTATTCACAAATTACAGAATTGGCAAATTACTGAAATGGTGTAGTACATACATATATTTGTGCACAAGTCAATGCATTTTGCTGTTTTGCCAAGTTGTGGCATCAATATTCATTAGAAGTAACAGCTTTACTCCCATCCTCAAAGCATTAGAGTAACAATTATTATAGCTTTATAAAACCTTTGTAAACATATTTGTATATGTTATTCTATAAGGGGAATAATTTCTAAATTTTTTTGTGATTAGTTTTAATGTAGAAGTAAATCTCTTTTGCTTATGATAAAATTTGACAATCCTCATATATTGAAAATATAGTCTAAAACATATACAAAAAATTATATATGTATTTAATTCTTCTTGAAAACTAAAATTATGCAAAAAAAAAAAATCTGTTATAAGAAATATATACCTCATTGTTTTTAAATGTTTATAATTTTTATGTTAGTTGCATTATGATTAATTCAATTAGTAACTTAATACCATATGAGTTCTACTATTAAAAACAATTTTCTACAAAAGTATCATGATATCTGCACCTTTTTACAGAACTTTATGTTCATAAAAATATCAATGGATATAAACCAATACCCATTCATCAAATGTAGTACAAATATTTTAGGATTATTTTTTTCTGATGTAATAGTTTTTTGAACTTGGAGGTTAATAAATTTTAGAATTTTGTATGCACCTCTTATCATCAGCAACCACCTGTTATTAACAATCATTTTTCTGTGAAAAAAACAATTGTAGATTGGTCATGTATATGCATTTAATAAATGCCCGTTTACCATATGCGATCAGTTTTTTATGGCAATTGAAATGGTTGTACATGACAGAATCTACTCTCTAACCCTAGATAATTCTTAGCACAGAGAGCCACTTGACTTGCCAGAGTTAAAAAAACAAAGAATAAGATCTACTTTTAATTTAATGAGAAATTATACAGAATATAGATATAAATATATATATACTTGGTGAGCAGCACCAACCAAGTTTGGCACAAGGCCATTTTTTAGGTGAATGCTATGGTTTTGACTGGGATTTGAACTCACATACTACGATTCCAGAGCCCGAGCTTTTACCAATGCTCAAAAGTTCAAGATATAATTGTGATTAGTATAACCTGGACAATTTCTGGTAACTTTAGAGAGTCCAGGCAAGGCAATATGCCAACTGTTAACTAGATTAGCTTTACTTGTTATTAGCTAGTCTAATCATGCTTTTGATGGGAAATGTCAAATCTTCTATCAATTGACTTTAATTTTATGATTTTAACTGGCAGGAGAACTCAGTATTTTTTTTTATGAAGCTATTCCAATTTGATTTGTTTTCTTATATAGGAAATTAAAAAATATTTCACTTGCATTCTTTTTAAAAAAAAATAATCCCCTAATATGTAAAGTTAAAAACTGATAGATTTATATTTTTCAAATATGACTTTATATTCTTGCTGTTTTAATATTTTAATTTTGATTTTAATTAAAATTTGAAGAACTATAGTAGTTCTCTCGAAAAAAATTCCTATTTAATCAAAATTTAGAAAATTATTTCTATTAAAAAAGCATGAATTTTTTAATAGACATAACTCAAAAGGTTGGCTATCAAAATATTTTATTTATCTTTCTTTCCTATAGGACATAATGTTAAAAATTTGGATTTTGTAAATCTTTATTAAAAATTTTAAATAAGAATACCTGATTAGCACTTGTATTATATCAAAATCCATTTCTAACATAACATTTATTAAAGAAAACCTTGAAAGATAGAATGTATATTAAGCATATAATTCAAGACAAACAAGTTATAAACAAACAAATAAAAAATATGTATAAGTTACTTATTTTAGTTTTTACTGTAATGAGACAGTGTGTTAATTCAGATCATGGTGATATTGTTGAGTTCTAGTGAAATTGCTGTTATGTTCTTAACCATATAAGTGTCATATTTCAGCTTGTTTAACAAGTGATTTAGAATAAAAATGTTTATCATAACTATTTGAAAAAATTAAAAAAGCATTTACACTTCCAATAAATTCTGTTGAATAAATAAACTCATGTAACACTTTTTGCCTGTTTAATCAACTTCTCAACCATTTTTTCCCTGTTGTCTGTAAATGTTCACTTATGTTTGGATAGCTGAATTATCTATTTGTACCCATTTAGTTAAAATGAAGGTATTACAGAAAATCTATCTGCATGAATTAAGTATGATTTTAAAAGTCTAAATTAATAAAAAGTATTTTCTTATAAAAACAATTTTAGTATCTAATCTAGACACTCAAGTTATAAGATAAAACCTGTTTTATTTGATTTTTTACAATTTTTCTTGAGATCAAGTATCAGTAGTAATAACTGTTGATCTACAAACATTAGAAAAAATTGAATCCAATACAGATATTTAAAAATTAGTCATTGAGAAATTGATTTTAGCAAGGAGGCAGTTATTATGACTTTTTGAATCCTCACTCGCTCCAGGATTGTCTCCATCTCTGTCCTCTTGTTGGTATCCATGTTTTGGCTTGCTTACGTCACATGGAAAAATCAATGTGACGTCAATTGGTTATAGGCACTACAAGCATCTGCTAAAATGTAAGCCTTAGTTAGCATCATGTGCCAATCATCAGGAACACAGCTATAAACTGCTGGAATGAACAATGATTTCTTTTTTTTTTTTCCTTCTTTGTTCTTCATTTCTTTGGTTGTCTATTGCAATGTGAGAGTGTGTGTGTGTGTGTGTCTATGAATCTTCTTCGTCACCATCTTTTTTTTCTTCTTCTTCTCGTTCTTCTTCTTCTTCTTTGTCTCCCTCTCCCTATTATCCTCCAACCCTCTTAGCTCCCTCCCTCCACCCTCCCCTCCCTCCTTCCTATGCATCTTTGTGTTTATCAATACTGTTAGCTGAGAAGCACAATATCTGCATCAGGCTATTTCAGTCTGATTCTCAACCACTCACGTATGTATCCTTGCCTCCTTTCTCTTGCTTTTTTTTTTTCTTCTTGCTTTCCTTCCTTTTTACTGTCCTTTCTTAACACTTGTTCTGTCATTCTCCTCATAATCCCTTGATTACCGTGTCATCAAAAAGTAACCTTTTTAACCCCCAACCCCACTCCATTAATTTGAATTATTGTTTAGGTAGCTTTGACTTCTACATGCAAACATATATATATATATACCTATCTATAATACAAACATACATACATACGTGTGTTTATTGCATCTGTTTATTTGTGTGCTTATATATATATATATATATATATATATATATATATGTGTGTGTGTGTGTGTATGTAATATGTGTTAGTGTGTTTATGTTCACATTTTGTATACGTATGTATGTTCCAAGCAATTCTTTGTATTTCTGACAGCTTTAATCACAGATATTTTGTTACAGCTAATAGAAATTAAATTATCCATATTTTGTTTGTTATTCTTATCATTATCATCCTCATCATCATCACCATCATTGTTGTTGTCATCATTGATATTATTATCATTATTTTTATTATTCTTTATCACTGCAAACTGTTTGATTGGTTGGTTGTGTATGCTATGCTATTCATTTGTGTCTCTGTGCGTGTGTGTGCGTGCGTGTGCGCGCAAATGTGTTTTAAAGACTTGTAACAAGGCAGTTGTAATATCTTCACATTTTATTTTGAACCATTCGTTTTCTTAATAATCTGCATCTTGGACGGCTACTTTTTCATTCATAAGTAGGCTGCTACCAGTCTCTGTGAGGAAACAAAATGTTTAATTTGAAAATACATTTTCATATCTAATCACAAGATGAAGTAAAAGAAAAAAAAGAAAATAATCATTTGATATCCAGAGAAACAATTTGGATTGTTGAATATCGTACTATTTCCTTGAATCTGTTTGATATCGTGCTATTGCTGCTCCTGATTTATCTACAATTCTTGGGGGTCTTCTCAAACAAGGTAAGGAGCTAGGATTCAAGCCATCCATACAAACATATACATTTATACTTTTTATAATTTATACTATTTTTGCCATTCTGGTTTGTTAGGTTGGTTTTTTTCTTTGAAAAAATAACTAGATAAGTAATATTCTAAGTCATTTGCTAGGTCTTTCCTTCTTATTGTGGATTTTGAGGATATATTCGACACTTTTGAGTTCTTTGTAATACATAAAAATGGAAGCTTAAAACTAGTTTTATGTCATTCAAAACTTTGGTATTGATGACCTGATAATAATTCTGTTCTTTTTTGTTGAATTATTATTTTCTTTAAATATGATATTTATATGAATAATATTGATATTTATCTAACCAGCTGACCGTTGGTGATTGCAGTAGTGCAAAATGCATGATGCCAGCATTTACTTTAGAATCATTCAATAAATTTAGCATTAATGGGGTTTTTGAAAATGTCACCTTATATAGAATTCTTTGATATTTAGAAATTTTAGTCTTCTACAGAAATTGACATTTTCAAAATATACCTATATTCCATCCAGGTTTTGATATTTTCTTTATTTAAGATTTGTGCTTATGAATTTTAATTTCTATATTTGTTGTTTATACTTTTGTAAATTGGTTATTTCTATTGAATATATTTTTAGAAATCAGATTTGAATAGAAACTAAAACAAGTAGATGATTTTATTATTACACCTCTCTATATGTTTGTTATGTTATCAATATCAAGCCCACTTTTACCAATAATTCTTGTGTGTGTGTGTGTGTGTTTGTTTGCGTGTGTGTGTGTGTGTGTGTGTGAAATAAAAATAAAAAGTTGAAAATATCTAGAAAATGTTTTTTCTCTATTTTTCATTATTCCAAGATGAAATTCTGTTTTCATTTATGTTTCTATCTTAGTTCTTCTAAATAAAATTTCCATCGATTGGTCTCTCAATTGTAATATTTTAAGTTTGTTAAAGAACGTTTGCAATATATCTT
Organism: Idiosepius hallami; assembly: GCA_034780655.1. Taxonomy (NCBI): domain Eukaryota; kingdom Metazoa; phylum Mollusca; class Cephalopoda; family Idiosepiidae; genus Idiosepius; species Idiosepius hallami. The sequence goes on along the minus strand of JAUZSX010000023.1, from coordinate 679,839 downwards.
ACAATATTTTATGATAGTCTTGTTAAAATAACATTATGTATTTTTAAGTTGGCTTGCTTTTATTCTTTTTTTTTTATCTTTGTAAACTTCATGTTTTTAAGGCTATGTGTACATCTTTCTAGTTCACTGTCAGTCTATGTTTCTCACTTTGTCTTTTTAAGGATTTATATGGTGTAAAACAAAATCAGCTACTGAACTATGTCTTGTCTTAAATGTGTGAATTTCTTGTTCTAGAAGAATAAAATGTCTTTATTTCCTCTTCCAAATAGAAGAAAAGAAAACACATCCATTTTTTAAAAAATCATTTCTCTTCCTAGTTTTTGCTTGCTCTTTATATCTTTACTTGCTTTCTCTTTCTCTCTTTCTTTCAATATTTTCATTTTTATATTCTATAATTCTTATTTAATATACCATAATTCCTTTTCTTTTCCCTCTTTTTTCTTTCTTTTCTTTTCTCTTTCCTTTCACCTTTATTATTTTCTTCTCTTTCTCATTCTCTTCTATTTTTCTTTGTGTATCATTTTGCCTCTCTCTTTCTCTTTCTGAATTTCTCTTTCTCTTCTTTTCTGTCTGTGTACTTCTTTTGCTCTCCCTTTCTGTTTTTCTGTCTCATTGGATTCAACTCTTGTCTTAGACTTCATTTTTCCCCCTTTTAGTCTCCCCTTTTCTATTTTCAAATTCACAAATTTTATGATAGTCAATATTAAACCATTTATTAATCCAACCCATTTACTGTCACCTTAATTACAGCATATCTGTCACTTGATTAATCAAACATCTTTCAATGAACATCATATTTCCCCTAGCAAAAACATACTGTGCAGTCTTAATGGGTAGCACTACTACGACAGTCAGTACCTCTGCTAATGTTCTGTTACCTAACTCTCTCTCATCTCTAACAATTGTGTAGCACTATACTGTCAATTTAGGTTCAATAAAATCATTATTTTTCATTTGCTCTATGTTTCATCATCCTTTAAAAACCTCATATAATCAATAAATGAATTTATCTATTTTAATTGGTTTTTCGAGAAGGTCGTTTTTCAATTGTATTACCTGGATACCTGTTAGGTTATCATTTCAATGGCTTTTATTTTGTATATTCCATCACTGTTTATATTTTGAAATAAATGATTAGTTATGTTCAATTTTATGTACATCTAATATACTTGGTTATCATTTATTATTTTATTTCATTTGAGATATATATATATATATATATATATATATACACACACATATATATTTGTGTGTGTGTGTGTGCATGTTATTATATCTGTTAAACTTTGTTTATAATTTTTTTAAATATTTTTAAATTAATTAATATTATTATTGATCTATACTTTTTACTTCAAAATTACACATTTAAATAATCTAATTTTGTTATTTTAGACAAAACTTTATATATTTGAAATACTTTATTATTATATTTGATATATTTTATAACTTTGAAAAATAATCTACATAAGTATTTAATATAGTTCAAATAATTTTTTTATCTGAAGGACTCGCTTTTGTTTGAATGGCATTTTATATGAATAAAAAATTAAAACTTATTTTAGAATTTTAACTTTTTAAATTTTTAAATTGATTGAAATAACAATTAGTCCTGAAATATCAAAAGACATGTGATTACAGTACAAAAACAAGCTGAAAAATAAGATATTTTTTCTTTTACTTAGTGCATAAATATGTGTATGTGTGTGAGTTTGTGTGTATTTTGAATACATTTAACTGCTATTTTTTGTGTATGGGAATTTTGGAAATTTATTTTTTATATCCTGATTTTATTAAACTTTGTATATATCTCCTTAAATTTACTCTAAATTTTTATTTTCTAAAATCAGTTGTAATGTGTATTTATGTAAGTATGTATGTATGTAATTATTACAAATTTAATCAAATCTTGCTGATTATGTAGCTGCAATGACAATGCTCTCTCTCACACACTTACATACATATTTATCTGTACAAGAATTTATGATTTATTTTTTATAATATATCTATTTTACCTTAAATTTGGTAAATCTTTTGGTTAATTCACTGTAATTTACCAAAATTATTTTCTATCAATAGGTTTTAGGCACAAATTTCACATATCATGTACAATTTATAGTTGATAATGGCCTTGCATTGTCTGTTGAATTTAAGATGCATTTATTGATAAAACTTGAAGAGAAAGAAATTATATCATCTCTGTAATTAATCTATATAATGAGAGCTTTAAATCAACATTTCTTTGATGCCTAAAGAAAACAATATAGTATGTATTCGTGTGTTAGAAACCTTGAATTGTTTTCAATCCCATCTGGATTAATTGATTAATTCAAAATAGGTAACATCAATAGGTATGCTGACAAGTAGACTAAGAAGAATGGTAACAAGAGATCTAAATGGAGTGCAAGTGTATTTCTGTGTTTTGATATATAGGAATGTGGGGAAGAGAGGGGAAGAAGATGTTATATTAGTTAAAAGAACAAAATATACCAAATTATATGTAAATATTTTTGCATGTATTACTATTATTTAATAATTATTATGAGAAAATGTTTTTCTTATAATGTATTCCACAATTTTTCTTCATTAGTCTGATGCATACCCAATTTAATGCTACATTTTTTCCTGTTCTAATTTAATCTAACTTAGTCTGTATTTTTATGTCTTTATAATACAAAATGAAATCATTTCTTTGATTTTCATTACCTACACTCATCAAATTTTTGGTTGTTATATTCTATATTTTTGGACATTTTACCTATCCTTAAATCTGAAATATGATATAGTTATTATTCATATGTACACAGGACTATTGTTCTGAAATTAGTGATTTTTAAAAATTTTCAACTACAGGTAAAAGATAAAACTCCATAATTATTATTTGTGCTTGTCATACCCATCAGACTCATACTCATCTTGATAATTCTTCTGCCTATATTTCTCGAGGAAGCATTTTTATCATTTAGACTATTCGCATGTCTTGGACCATTAGTCTTAAATATTATCATATTTAAGTATCTTGAATATTATTGTAACTATTAAGAACATTCCCCACTCTTCTTCAGAAGTTTCTTATCTTAATGTCTAAGTTCATTCTTTAATTTGTATACATCAATTGGTTTCAGCCTATAAATCGATATTTAAATTATTTGCCTTTTTGTAGATAATTCTTCGTTGGAGGACCTTTTCTTTTTCATGAATTCAGGCTTAAACATTAAACTTGTGATTCATGAAGAGAGTTTATGTTTCATCTCAAAAGTTTAGACAAATAAGAAAATATTTTGCTTCATTGTCATATAAAAAATAATTTTATATGTATTCTATGGTAAACTCAATATTTTGGTGGTTTGAGTATTTCTGAAAAGGGTACTATCTCAGAACAACTAGCAAAAGGTAATATTGAAAATGATAGGAAAGTACAATCAAACAGTAAAGAACTTTGTCGAGAACCTTACAAAGGTATGTAAGAGAGCTGATAAAGGTAAATCTAGAGGTTTTTCACGCCGTTCTCTTCTCAAAATTAAACGTGAAGTTGATAAGAACCCTGGGTAGACAAGTCAAGAAGTCTTTGACCAAGCCGGATTGAAGAATGTCTCAAAAAGTACTTGATGTTGCTGTCTGAATGAAGTGGCAAAGTCTGTTAAGCCTGTGACAAAACCTCCATTAAAGCAAAATCACATACAAAACCAATTGAAATGGGCAGAGGACAACATAAAAATGTTTTGTATATGGATGAAGTGCGTGTCACTCTTGATGGCCAAGATTACTGGAAAAAGATAGAGGACGGTCATCAGCGTTTAAGGTGCCAACAAGGTTGTGGTGTAATAATGATTTGGGCTGGGATAATCTGAGGTATTTTCGTTGGCCCATGGAGAGTCCTTGGAGACGTAAAAATGGCGTCAAATGCTTACATGGCTTTTCTGAAGGAACACTGAGGACCATGGGTGAAGAAACAAAGGTTGACGTTCAGAAGAACCATTATTTTTATGCAGGATAATGCTCCTTCACATGCAGCCAAAAAAATCAAAGAGTATTTGCAACAACTGGGGTTCTTTGGGTTATGGAAGATGGAGTGGCCTGCGAATTAACCAAATTTGAATCCAATTGAGAACCTTTGGAGTATTGTGAAGCAGCGCCTCTATGCAAGTGGACGCCAATTTAAGAGCAAAGATGAGTTGTGGGATGCTTTCCAAGATGTATCGCAAGAAATAACTGTTGACAAAATCCCAAATTTGACCAATTCTGTCATTCATAAAAAAGGATTGCATATTCCTTACTAACTATGTCAACGTAGAAATTGCCACGTAGTTATTGTTTTCTAAGCATTTTTCCTAGTTCATTTAATTTTTGAAAATTATTTCAATAAACAAGTTATGGGTATATTGTGTTTTTTCTCAACCTCGTTAATAATTTGACACACTGAAATTAACAGATATTCCTATCTTCTGCCATAGTTTTGCTAATACTGCTTTATTTTTTTTTCTGACTGGAGTAGCTGAAATAGTATTGTAAGCACTTTCTCAAAGTTTCATGGATTTTTAATCAATCTTTCCTTAAATATTAATAAAAAAAATGTAAATTCGTTTATAATTTGACACGCAGTGTAGACTTGAATACCGTATCTCTGCTGTTTAAACATTGGGTATATTTTAAAGATCTTAAATAAGATATCACTGATCTGCAAATTAAATAATGAACAGAGTGGTAACGGATTGATAAAATATCGTATCTCAGCCAGTTAAATAATGAACATAATGTGTAGGATATCACAGCTCAGTAAGTTAAACAATGAATATACACTGCATGTCATATTTTGAACGAGTTTATTCCCTACTAATTATGTCAACTTAGAAACTGCCGTGGTATAGATATTGTGTCATAAGCCTTTTTCCTAGTGCTTTTAATATTTGAAAATAATTAAAAAAAAACTAATGGTATATTGTGTTTTTTCTCAAACTCGTTAATAACTAATATATATATACATATATTTGTATTTGTATATATATAAATATATATATATATAGTATGAAGAAATAAATCTTTTTTTATAATAATTGTTTAAAAAATAACATATTTGAATATAGTTTTTATATAACCTGTATGTACAATTAATGAAAAATATCATCCTGTTGATAATGCCTTAATAGACGAAATGTACATACAAATTATATAAAAACAATATTCAAATACACACACACACACACATATATATATATATATATATATATATATGATAGAAAAATATTATAGAAAAAAAAAAAATATATATAATAATAGTTACATATACACAGAGACAGATAAATTCTTAGCTAAAACACAGATGGAAACATTTATTAATGCCCCTGAGTCAGCAATAATTATTAAGGGTATTTTGCTCCCATTAACTTTGTTAGGATGTGACTGGAGCTAATTAACCTCACTCAAGCCTCTAACACTTATTCCTATCTAGCTATTTTTCTTTTTTTATTTTTCTGACGTCAGCTGTCATCCGGAGAGAGCAGTTATTATGCAATATACGAGCAAGAAAAAAATTGTGTTTTGTTAACTAATCTAAGATGCCAGTAGTATGTAGTTATTAATCAATAGATATGTCAAATAGCCTGTTGACTATTTCGTTTCCGAAGTGATTCCATTTCAGCAGATTCTAAAAACCTGGGTACACGAGGTCCGTCAAATCATCTGAGTTTTGGGTGAAGGGCAGTATTGATTACAAATGCCCAGGAATAAAACGACAACATAAAACTGGCTATGCGACCGGTTGTTAAAAAAAAGGTTACTTTGTTTTTCCTTTTGTTGAGAAGAGAGCTAGTTCTCTAAGTCTCTATCTCTTACCAAAGCCATAAATAAGAGAAGCTTATCAAAGTGGTTGACCACCCCCCAACACTAAATGACCCTTTCTTAGATATATATATAGGCTCTGAATATATAGCTGTATATCTATATGTGTGTATGTATAAAGGTATATATATAGAGAGAGATACCCACACAAAGCTAGAGAACATCTTACTTGGTACCCTGGCTGTCTCGAAGATCCCACCTTTCAGTTAAGTTGAAACTTACAAAAACTAACCATTTTCTTATTCTTATTTTTTTACTTTCTTGTTTTTTTGGGGGGTTTCTTTTTTTTTTTTTTTTTTTTGGTGTTACTAACATATTTATGATTTAATTTTTAACTGTAAATGTTTAAATGTTTTTTAATT
>JAUZSX010000023.1:655091-673542 GCA_034780655.1 Idiosepius hallami | reverse complement strand
ACACATATATATATATATATATATATATTTATATATATATATATATATATATATATATATATATATATAAACAATGACACTTAAAACATTTGCACTATGAATATTCATTAATAATAGTGATAGAATTGTATTGTCAATAGATTTCTTATAATTTAAATAATGCTTTGAAAACTATTTTTATTTCAATATAAAAGCATAGCAAACTATTTTTAAATCTATTGCAATTCTTATTAGTCTGACAATGCATTCCTATTAGATTTTACTATAATAATAAACTAAAATGGATTAATGACAACAACCATAGACATTATATACTAATAGACACTTTTGATCCATTTATCAGATTCTTATATGGTTTTTTACAACTTAATGCCATCCTTTAATAGTTGAATTTGCTTTACTTAAACTTTTACTTCTGTTTAATTTCTTTAAACTCTTATTGAAATTGGTTGAAAATTAAGCTGATAGTCATCATACATCTGAAACAGTCCTCACCACTGTCTATACATTATTTTTCCAGTTGAAATAAATTGGTTTTCAAAATGCATCTGCTGTTTGATCATTTCTACAAAATTGTGTCAGCATGCTAATCAACTGACTTCATCATCTTCCATAAGCATATGAACCTTTTCAATTACTTTTAGATTAGGTTGATGCATATTTTTTTAGAATTAAACAATTTTATTTGCTTGGAAATTTTATCCATATCAGTGGATTCATATTTATGAGTATTATTTTAAAAAGAAATCAGAAATACTGAAATAAAACCTGATGATTAGTATTATTCATACTTTTGTTTTCATCTTCATTATTATAGTCAGGTGTTATTCAGGTGTTACTTGTTATTCAGGCATTATTTGTTAATCTCAGGAGTCTTAATGGAAATACAAAAATAACTATTTATTTAATTAGATTGTTTTCATTCTTCTATGTTAAGTATTCTTGTCTATTTCTTAACTTATTGAACCCGTATATTCAGATGTTTGTCACTTATAACTTGGATAATTCAGTCTATTTGTTTATATATCTCTGCTGACAACAAATATTTTAGCCATAAACCTATATTATCTTGACATTGTAATTTTACTACTTATGATTGTAGCATGTATTTTACTGATGCTCATATTGCAATTCTTAAGTATTTATTTATTCATTTATAGGATTATTCTATTGATGAGTTTTACTGACAAATAATTTTAAAAATTTTAACATAGAAAATCAACAACATAGTGCTATCAGTGTATACATTAAGTGTTATCCAATGAAAAGATATACTTATATATCTGAAGAAATGTGAGGGGTGTTTTTACTTTAGTGATACACTGTATATAATATACCAAATCTGTGCATTAACTCTTGAAGTTTTTTTATATTATACCACTTAATTTTTTTTCTTTAACCAGAAAAAAATCTAAAACATTCTAATTATTTTAATTTACAATAGAAGCATTTAGATAATTATTTTGTAAATGATAACAATATCCATACAGGCTTGTATGTGAGGAACATTAAGGTAGTTCGCATTTTGGCCAAAATATTAAAAAGAAAAGTAAATAGATTTTTAAAATTTTTAAAATTTCAAATAATTGTATTATTTGGCTTAATAGAATGTTTTATAAACAATTATGACTAAGATACATGTAATGCAGGTAGGCTTCCTTAATGTTACTGTTTATACTTGTGGGGAGAGGTATTATTAAAAACCAGATATTTGTATGTAATGATCACCTTGTTTTTATATTAAAAACTTATCAGTTGCTGCATTACCTGGTTATCATCAAATAGTTTTTAAACTGCAAATGTTCAAATAATTCCAAATGATATATTAAATTAAATCTACGCATGTGTTTCACTTTACTGACAATACTTTTAAATCTTTTCTATAAGTTTTGTGTTTATTTTCATTTATTTATTTTGCAATGCAATTTTATTTAAAATATTTTAAAGGGTATCTTCTATAAAATATAATGCAACCAGATTGCTGGAGTCAAAATATTTTGAACACAACAACCAAGATCATGATATTATTTAAGGTGTATAAAGAGTTGAAATGATTTTGTATATTGTTTTGGCTTTTATTTTATATATAAAAATAATTTGACAAAAATTCAATTTTTTATGTTGAACATAGTTTATAAACAGGTATAAAAAGTTAATTCGGTGCCTGAAAAAGTGAATTTGGTATTTAAACTTTATCAATAAAAAAACCCAATAATATTCACTTTTTGTATTATTTCATTAAAAATGACAAAATATTTATTGAACAAGTTTAGAAAATAACTTTTCAAAGAAGATTGTCCTTGGTATACTTATTCATACAATGAGCAGCTGACATTTTTCATGATATACATTTTTTAATGCTACATTGGAAGATTCATAAGTTCTTGTTCTTGGGAGAAAACTATTTTTTGTTTCATATATTAATCTGCAAATGTATCTTAAATTTACTGAGTACACCTCAGCTGTGATTGTGTCAAACTAAAATAATGTGAGAAATGTTTGTCTTAATATACCAACTGGGAGATATAAGGTATACAACAGGTTATTCAGAAGTAAATGTTATTCCACTACTCTTGGTAGTAGTAGCTGCAGGGAGAAAGTAGTAAATCATATCTTATTACTGTTTCCACTGACATTCTAGTTTGTACCATCCCCTCTATGCAATTTTGGTACAACTCCTGTATACACATACATAGGTATCTGTATAGTTGCTTCTCTCTTTGTTTCTCCTCATCCCACTTAGGCTCCTTCTGTTAATTACAGTTTCCACCATGAACTGATTTACAAGTTTATTTAAAGTATCAGAACTTGAAGCTGTTTTATTCCCGGATTTCTAAGAAAAAAAGTTTTAAAATTTTGAGCAATCACAAAAGTTTTGCTGCTTTTCTTTTACAAGAAACTTTTAAACTTTATGTAAAACTTTTATAATTGGATTTGCATTCCTGATTGATTCACTTGGTAAAACTACACACACTCATTCAATATGGCTTATCATTCCTATATAAGTAATATTGTCAAAACACTATATTTAAAAAAAATTATCATGCATTCCTGAAGGTCTCTTCAGTGCTATTCAACTAATCTTTTTTACTTTGAGCTCAAAATAAAATTTACATTTACTTAGGATTACCTAAATTATTGAAAAAGAAGTGACAACATGGTTAAAAAAGCTAAAAGACCTACTACACTTCCATCACCTGTAAGTATTCAAAAGTTACTCTTGGCCTTCAAAAACTATCAAAGATAGTTATGTTCATTTCTAACTTGAAATTATAATTATCTAATCTCCTAAATCTAACCAAAGTTAGATTTTGTTATAGAAATCCAGTTATTTATAAATGACATTAGCTTTTAAACATGTAAATATTGAAATTATTCTTGAAAATACTGTTAACTAAAAAAGAATTCTGATTATTTACTATTTAATCCTACCCATAACTATTCTATTTTTATACATTAAGAGCATTTTAAAAGCAATTTCTAGGAATTATTTTCAACATCTTTTATCTATTACTGTTTTAAACAAGGTATTCTAATGACTTGTGTTTGGCATTTACACATACAAACACAGACACAGACACACACACACTATCTCTCTCTGTCTCTATCTATCTATCTATCTATCTATCTATCTATCTATCTATCTCTCTCTCTCTAAGTGTATTATGAAATATAGCACCATTTAATGGTATGAAATCTTTATTGGTATTTAATTGTTTCATAAAAATGTATATCCAATATATTTTGATGAATTCTAATAAGGAAATTCTATCACAATGTCTGCAAAGCTTTTATAACTTAACTATTTTTAAAAAGATATTTTTAGAATTCTTTATTTTCTTTCTGGGCTGGAAAAAGAAAATTCTTTCTTGAATTGTTGTTTATTTGATTATTTTATTGACCTCTATTTCAAATATTCAAGCATTTGTGAAGAAAATTATCAAAATCTTATTTTATCTAGTTTTTATTTTGAAAGCTAAACAAGTTGGTAAAAAGTTTTAGATTGTTTTTCTCTATTGTTTTTTTGATATTTGTAAATTTATTATATATTTATTAATATAAATAATACATAATTTGATATGGTCAAACATATGTGTTTATGTGTGTATTTATGTTAGTATGAATGTAGAACTTTTAATGGGATATGCTTTTGTAAACCTGATACATTTATGATCTTCAACAAATATTACAGAGAAAGAAAAAGAAATGAATATATATATGTTTCTTTGTAAATTTTTTTGAAAAAAAAAATTCTGCTAATTGTCTTAACTGGATTTTATAAATATTTGCTTAGAGTTCTGGAAAAGACTATAAAAACTGCTTGTGGTTTGCATTTATGTTATAAAAATGATTTTTGAAACATGAATTCTAAGCAAAATTCATTGCATGAATCATTATTTTAAAATTAGTATTGAACCAGTTTAAATTACCAAGACAAAATTTATTAAACATCATTTGAATAAATTCATTCATTAATTTAATAAAGAAAATGTCAAGTCATAATACAATAAATGCCTAATATTAGCAATAATTTTCTTAGTACCAAATAACCACAGTAGTTTAGATGACTTATTGCCTAACTACATTATATTATTTATAAGTTTGTGTGTGTTAAAACGTGACTATACCTGAATTTATATATCATATACTATATATATATGTCATATACTAAGTTATTTACTATGTGTAATATGCGGGTCATTTGAATAGTAATGCCTCATTTTTATTCTGGATTATAGGTGATTGCAAATTACATTGTTATGATCACTGAATTTATACATTCATCACCTGAAATTTTCATCTCTCTGTTGCAGATATTAACAGTGTGAGACTCTATGAAATATATAGATGTGTGTCATTTAATTCCCCCATTCAGAAAAAAATTGAACCTATCCATATTCACTGGTGCCTGTTGAAGATTTATGAAGCTGGTGCATGCACTTGATGTCAGCACATTTAGGAGATAGGTTTGTTGATTTTGGAGTGGTGACAATGAATGAGTTCCAAAGTGAACTCAGGACATAAACATTTTAAAAGTAATGCCTTATATTTCTTAATTAAAAAAGTTGAAAAGCTATGAAGACAGGACTGCAACAGAGAGATGAAACTGCAATAGAAAGATAAAAAAAATTATGGTTATGCGTTCTTTATATATAGATACATACATAGACAGCTTAAACTGAGATTTGATGCTGTTTCATCTTAAGATAGAATTATAGAACATATCTAAAATAGTCAATGTGTGCTTTTATTATTTTTACAGGCTCTTAAGATTCATTAGTTTCTACTTATCTCTTTAAACTGCTCTATGAATTATCATAAAAAAGATTATATCTGTTACAAATATTTCATTTTGTTATTTTCAAGTGTGATAACTAAATTCAATTTAATTTCATTCATTAGTGTCAATGCAAATTTTAAAAAAATTAACTGGGAAATATACCTATTTTACAATCTTGTATCTTCAAATAAAACATTAAAGACATAAAAAAAAGAAAGAATTATAATGATACAACATCAATTGACCAGAATTTTCTATGTAACAAGGTCAAAATATTCTTCATTCACCAAATCAGTTTTCAGTGAGTCCATGGCAGATGTGATCAGTTCACTTCAGAGATATTTTTATATAATGCAAACCCTAGAAAATATAAATGTTGTCATTTAATCTACATAAATAATATGCATATAAACCACTTATACAGCAATTAATAAGTGTATTTGTGATAACTAGCAATCGTTGTATTAGAATTAAAATTTTATAACCAACAATGTATAATAATGGTAAGGCAATAAAAATGAAATGCTGAGATATAAAAATGTATACTACATTCAAAGGATTTTGTTTTTTAAAGACTTTTTAGGGTGTTATAATTGAAACTAACATTTTAAAAATTATTAAAAGGAACTGTCATCCTAAAGAAGCCTAATAATGACTATAGTATTTCTAACAATGCCAACAAAATTATTTTTATCATTTTTCATTTTGTTTTTATTACTTCATCATATGTGTGTTTATTCAAAATGATTCAGCCTGATCATAGTTGCGACTTTTGCAACATAGCTTGTTTGTCAAAGAGTAGTCTGTTAGTCATTTATTCCCTCATGGCTGTATTTACTCAAGCAGAACAATTTTGGTATATGCATAACAAACCAGGGTCAAGCCTTTTATATACAATCTATGCAGCAAAAATAGTAACAATAGCTTTCTAAAGTGCCTATGCATTTCCAGTTGCTCACTACAAACTTCTATAGATTGCCTATTTTAAAAAAGTAGCAATTTTTATTTCTGAATATAAATGTATATTATTTTAATCATTATGATATTGCTATTATTATAGATCATTAATATTGCTATTAATAAATCATGATACATAGATTCTGTTTAGCGGTTTGGTCTCTTATGTTTTAACCATTAAAAATATAGAGATGAAAGATTTTCCTGTCTGCCAAGAAACTACTTTTTTTCTGTTTTTTTTTCTAAAGCCAGCACTATTGACTCCACCCATAATTATAGAAAGCCTATGATTGGTTCAATTCTTATGACTTCATCAGAATGAAATTTATCATTACAGATATCTTTATTTCTATACCTAATAATGGAACAAGTGTCATTATTTTTAAAAAGTGTTGATTCTCAATGATTGGTTCTAATTTCAAAAGTGTGTTTAAATTTTTCTTTTTGATAATTGTCAAAATGAAACCTAAGTACAACAATCGTTACTTCCTTTTCATAAAAAGAGATACTTTTCCAAATAAATATGACAAAATCATACTTACTGGTTCATATAAACTTAGAATCTATGATTTGCAGAAATATCTTAAGAAGATATCCTCTGTGATATCCTCTAAAATAAGGTGTTCTAACACTCCTTGACATAAGTGACTAGTAGATTTACGAAGGCAGGTTTCTTTTAATTTTGTCAAATCAGTATGTGCCTAATTTAACTGACTCTTTTTAGGTTCTTTGTGAACTGATTTACCAATGTTCATTTACATAAAACAATTGATATTTATATTAATGCATTGTATGATGTTAGTTTATTAATTCAGCAATGACTCAAAGAGATTTTGTTGTAATAAATTGCTGATATCTGATTATTATAATGTATATCCAGATTAACAAAATTACCATGGATAATTATCTTGGCTCTATACATAAAAAAATGTTTTGGTGTATAAAATACAGAACATTCAACATAATTTAGATATGTAGATATGCAGTTATAGCTATAAAATGCCTAAAAAACAACTGAATTCTCTTTATAGGGATCAAGAAAATGGAAAACAAGCATGATTATTTTGGGATTGTTAATAGAGCGAAAAAGCCTTACAATATTTATTGTGTTCATGTAATGATTGTTTATTTCCATTAGGAGAATCTTATTTGGTCCCCCAACAAAAAAGGGATGTAGAACTAGAAATTCACCTTTGTCCGTTTGTCAGTTCATCTGTCTGCACTTTTTAAAAAAACTACACCTTGGAATTTTTTGAAATTTTACACAAATGTTAAACATGATATTAGTAAAAAAAAGTAAATAGATTTTACTCTTCTAGGGAAGTGTTTTGGGGGAAAATGGCTTAAAATAATACTTTTGTGTTTATTACAAAAAAAATGATAAATCATATTTTTACAAAGTTGTAATTAACTGATTTCTATATAATTTTGTTTTTAGTTCAGGATAACTCTTGGATGTGCCCCAAGGGCTCTTTAAGGGCTAAAAACACACCTTGAGGCTATTCCATCATATTTGTCTAAAATTTGATGTGTATGTATATTTAGCAGTTTTGCTACATATCTTAAGACCTAAAACTGCATTGTTTGTTCATTTTTACCAGGATTCAACATCACCCCGGGGACTTTTGGAGCTATATGGGGGGGGGGGTCAGCAAATGCTAGACTTAATCATTTTTTTATGCCTCGTTCACTGTGCACTTCCTGGGAAACCATACATGCTTCACTTGTTCCAGCACTTTCCAAAAATCTGCTAATAAAATGTCAGTTTTCTTTTTTAAATAAACTTTTCAGTTTTCTTTAAACATCAACTTCCAAGCATTTTGATAATTATGTAACTCTATTTGTTGGGCCAACAAGTGGAAATTACCATTTTGAACTTTGCATGTCCTTTGGGATTTAATACCAATTTTTGCTTACTGGACTATTTCTTGAAATAACTGCATTAACTGATATTCACAATTTGGATATTTTTTTATTTAAATCAATTGAAACATAGACCATTTACATCACCCTTCTTACAAGTTTAGGGAAAATTCAATTTTACCAACATCTACATTATTGGCACTCTTTTATTCCAAATGCCTTGAAAAATTACTTTTATTAAGACCTTGGTACATTGAGACAATCTGATTTGTTCTCCAAATAAACTCAACATTTAATTTGGCTTTATCTTAAATCATTAATGGTTATTCTGTTAAATTTATTGAAAGGTTAATCAACAAAAATGTCTCCATTTATGTTTAAATAAAAAAAAAACTGAAGAACTTTGTAACTTACTGCAAATTTGAAATTGCATAAGATTAGAGATGTGAGCTAGATAATCCTAACATAGATACCAGAATTATTGTACCTTAATACTACCATTAATCCTTAGTCAAAATATTAGAGATGGCTTTTGGTAAACATTTAGTTGGCAATCCAAAATATTATACCAAATATAAAGCTGAATACTCATAGTCCTACATCAAGCTTACTCCAAAAACCTAAGCTATGGTAACTGCTTCCAAAAGCAAGCTTAGGTTTTGGGAGGTGGTTCTGCTGACCATTAAGAATTTGATTATGGCTCGGCTTTTGGAGGAAATATTGGGTTATTTTTTTGTTCTGTGAAAAAACAATTTCAGAAGCCAAAATTGAAAGGGGCGTGAAGGTAAGAAAATTTTATTGATGAAGTGTCTTTTTCCAGAAAGTAATTTTTCTTTCTTGAGAGTTGACAGCCACGATATGTACACCACCTCTATTGCACATATCATCTCTTTGTTGCTGTTAATATAGCAAAAACATTCACTATGATATTACTTTACTATACTTATAGAAATAGCAGACAAATTTCACCTATGAATATAGCAAACACATTTACTATTTCTTTCTCTCTCCCTCTCTCTCTGTCTGTCTGTCTTTTGAGAGAGAGGAAGGGAGGGGATTTGCTGTCTGTCAACTCTTCTGTTGTCTCCCTTTGTGTACATCCATATATGATGGACTCTCCTGTTAATCTCAACATACGAGTGTCATCAAACCATGTCTATATATATATATATATGTGTGTGTGTGTGTGTGTGTGTGTGTGTGCGTGTATAATATTTATGAATTCTAAAAACTGGGTCACTGGTGCTTGTTAGCTTTGTTTGGTATTTCACCTTGGAAAATGCAAAAATCTGATCAAAAACCTGCAGTTGATATGTTACCAAATATCCAGTCTTGCTCTTGCTTGTTACTAGAACTCAGCAGTTGATACTGAATGAGTGGCTTTGTTGTAGTACAAAGTATTGTCACTATAAAAACATCATATAGATGTTCTTTCAACTTGAATGATAGCTATGGCTATGACATTTTGTTTTTATTAAATAATATTCTTGTCACAGTTATTAAGGCTGTGGCAAGAATATTCTTGCCCTAGCCCTAATGATGGCACTCATCTAACGCGATGGAACAACAATTATCATTAAATATACATACATATGTACAGATATGTATGTATGTATGTGTATATATGTTATATATACAGTGTTTATATTTATACAGTTAAACCTCTTACGTCGTCAAACTTGAGACTGGTGAAGTAGGAGGTTAGACAAGGTACAAATGAGGAATAAAGAAAAGTTTTAATGAGGGTTCAAGAGTTACTGTGATAGATATTATTCAAAATTCACATTATTTATGCATTTTTCATCAAGTTCTTCCTTGTGTATTTAGAAAAAATAATTATTAAAATTCTTTGATGTAGCACAGAACATACACACATGCCTTCATTTACCAAACTGCAGTGTGCTAATTGTATTGTCTTAGATATTGGGGTGAAAATTACCTATTAATTACTTTTTATGTTTATACTATGGTTAAAACACTTATTAAAGGTTGTTTGATAAAGTAAATAATTATATTTGGCCAGTTAAAAGTCACATTTTAACAAAGCTTTGAGTATTTGAAGTGTACATTGTAATAGGTGGGGTACCTAAGAAATGTGGTGAGGTAGTAGAATTCCAAGTTTGAAGGTTGGGAACCTACGAGGGTTTAATATATATAAACATACATATACTTAGATTAGACTGACAGTATAGTGTTTTGGTTAATTAAAACAATAACTATTGCATAGAGTCATTTATTCATAGATTTTTTAATGTAATTACAAGATGGACTATAAATATTTTGATATCCTGTGAATTCAATTTTTGACAAAACATGTAGAAATATTTACTTTTAATCTTGTATAATAAAAAATAATAATCTGCAGTCAGTCAAACTTGACTATGACTAGGTGGATCTTCAATATTCCACCTTGGCGCCCAACTCACTAGCGCATTTATTAATGGTGCAGTATCTGTTGCGCAACAGATAGATACCATCTGAGCCTGCAATGCCCATATGGCCACAGGGCTTTTGAAATCAGTGTTGCCCTTTACCTAGATGAGATATTTTCCCTTCTCTGCGTTATACGATTCCAGGACCCAAGCTTTTACCAATGCTCCACCATTGCTGCCTCTTGTAACAATTTGCCTCTTGTTCATTCTTTTGAATACATTAAGTTAATCTGAGAATGTGGATTAATGGGTCTACTTCGAGGATGGCTTCAATCAACCAAAACACTATAGTGTCAGCCTAACCTCATCCACATTCCGTAGTTTTCTCAAAGGTTTTCGTTAAACAATGTTAGAATTTATTTTCCATTTCTTCAAAAAGAATTATTTACATAAATTATAGATATTAATCTTAAAGGTGAGTCTGCGTGTCTTTTTAAGAAATGGTCTCAAATCATAAATATATAAATTTTAAAAGTTACCTTATTTGTCTTTTTGATGAATGGTCTCTACCAAACTATTGTGCCAGTTTTTTGGTCTATAATTTGATATATGGGGTGTTTTAGACCTGTAAAACAAATCTGATTTGGTTTTGTGCTAGAAATAGCTGCTAAGGGGTTAAACTTTAAAAATTGGATCGTTGTGGGCTTGTTGTGTCTGCTGTATCAGGTATACATTTTTCAAAGCAGTGTTAGTATAACTTAGCTATAATTTACTAAAATAATTTTTGATTTTTAAAACATTACTACAGTTTTTTTTTAGAAAGAAAAAAATTACAAAAGAGTTACAAAATACACATATTAAAGCAACCCTTAAGCAATGCTGGGCAATAATACTAGTATATAATCAAGAGAACTGATCATCTAAAAAGTTGGTATTTCATAAAGAGATACTGCAAAAAATTGTATGTTTATCAATGTGATGTAAAATATCCATATTATGAATTTTTTTTCTAATTGTGTGTGTGGGGAGGGTTAAGGAGGAATGTTAATCTTTATGTTGCCAAATTGTCTATTATAAGATTTATGTTTTTTTATAACATAAGTTTATCTTGGCTTGGCGACCAGATTTATAATTTTTGAAGTTTGTGAATTACATATTGTTACTAAAGATATTTTGTTGTTGATGAATTTATTACTCAAATGGTTATTTCAGCTCTCTCAATTTTTATTCAGAAAAACAATGATTTTAACTCATTCTTAAATTCTATTTATTTCAACTCAAAATCGGAAGTTGATTATAATGAAATCAATCTGGTTTAGTGTAAATATGTTATGAAAATCGAATTTTGGATAAAATTATGACTTATACCCGACTTCAAAAAATACATTATACTTAAGATACAATGGTTGGATAAAGGTTAAATAACTTGTTAGTTCAAAACATGCTTAAGTGGAAATAATGGACTCTTTTTCATACTATATAATTATTTTCCTTGAGTATATTCATTATATTAAATAATTGTATATATTTTTATGTAAGAACTGACCAATAATTGTGAATTATCAAAGAAAAAAACTTAGTATTAGGTTCTCATTTAATTGCATGTAAGTCATCATTAATGATGGAAAATTAGTTTTTTCATGATTATACATATATAAACTAATACACACACACACACACACACACAAACACACACACACATGTATAATTTATGCAGACACTGAAAAGAATAGGTTCCTGTGGTATTCTTGTAATTTTTTTTTCACTCACTCAAAGAAGCAGTCATTATTTGTGTATCTTAGTTATTTTAATTCTGATTATCATATGAAAAATGTGCCTAAGATGTTATGGTTTTTATTAACATTTTGATTTCTATATAAATAATATGGCTGAAATGAGAAAATCTTTAATCGTTCCTATCATTCACACAATTATTCTTCTATTGATTGCTATCAGTAAATTCTTGCTGAATATTTCTAAACTCTTCATATACTCTGGACTATTTTCCTCATTATGGTTTTAATGTTTACAAAATTAAATGCTGCTTTAGATCTTCCAAGTATATATTTACATAATCTCAAAAGAAATCTAGGCAAATATAAAGAACTACTAGAATATATTAGAACTAAACTATTATTTTTACTTAATATTTGTCCTGAAATATTTGTTTAGCTGGGAGCTTAGAGATTTTTTTTCAAATCTTGGTATGCTGCATTGCTATTGACTTTTAATCCTCTCAAATCTTATTATATGCCTATCAAAATGCAATTCCTAGCAGCTTTTAACATGTTTAATCATAAAATAATTCCTGCCTTCTTTATTTGTTATGGTTAGAAAATGAAGAGAAAAGAGTGAATAAATATCTTAAACTCACTCAAAGCTGGTGAATATCTAGTTCATTTCATACATGTCTCTATTTCATATAAGTTTGTTTAAAAACAGTTTCCATTTCTCATTCTCCATTTTTTTCTTTTCTCTTTTCTTTTCCCAAATTCTTTGTTGATAGAATGAGTAGAAAATGTATGGATGACTCAAATTGATAAATTAAACTATTTTATTGCATGTGGAATTTTATTCATACTTCTACCAGTTAAAACATAATGGCTAATATCAATGACCAATTTGTGAAGAAAATAATTTTCACTATAATGATTAAAATATAACTTGTAATTAGTTAAAGAATTGAATGATGAATTAATCAGTTAAAATCTGTTGGAATTTTATTAATTCTTTTATCTAGAAATATAATTTAGTTTATTAATAACCTTGAAAACTAGCTTATTGAAAATTAAATTTAAATATAATTTCATAATGTAAATAACTTTTTAGATAAAATAGGAGCATTTATTGATTAGAACAACAGTTAAAACAATTTTTAAAAGTGCTTTCATGATAAGATGAATTATATGAAAATGGGATTGTATTTATGAATCAATGAAAAAAGAATTAATGCAAATATGTTAGTTTAAAAGTTTACTTATCATGATAATAGTTACATTGTGATTGAATATAATGTCTATCATATCTGGCAAATATTTATTATTGTTTTTATGGTAGTCTCTCCACAGCTCTTTAGTCAGGATGTTTCTTACTTTCTTTTTCAACTCCCATTTATTTTAACTATTCTTTATTATTTTATCTATATCATATTAAATTACAATTACAGTTTTTTACTTCCCATCATCTTCATCAATTTAATAATTTTTAAAATTAAATAAAAACAACAAATTATAGCATATGTGATTGTACTTTTTGAAAATAATATTACATTTTTGTTTATAAGTAGTAATTAAGTAAGAATTTAAAAATGAATTCAAACTGAAGTAGATATGAAAGAGAATTAACATCCATTCCAAGCCCATGATTTGATGCAAGCAACAATGGCAATAAATGCCTAATTATTGAAGGCTATGCTGAGAACTCTTGCTATAAAATAGAATAGTCTATTTTTGGCATGTTTATGTCCCTTATTATTTGAGTGATATAGTTGATGTTACCTACTTTCAATTGTTTTCATATGATTTATTTTGCACCTAAGTTTTTTCTTTAACCAATTTGGCCTAAAATGTGGAAATAGACCAGGCCTGGGCAACCTGCGACCCGAGGGCCGCATACAGCCCACTGATATGTTCTATGCTGCCCATGACATTTCATTAGTTTGAACAAAATGACACATTGTGTGTTAGCCATTCTTAATGCTAGTACGCAATTGTCTCATTGAATGATAAAAGTAGTGTATTTTTCAGAATAAACCATGGTAACTCAATTGTTTGAATTTTTAAAATTAAATTTAATAGTTTTATTACATTTTTAAAACTTAATGTTTATTTACGGATGTTTTTAATGTGGCCCTCTCCACTGCCTTTAACCCATGCGGCCCTCTAGCCAAAATAATTGCCCACCCCTGAGATAGACAGATGAGGTTGATAAATCTAATTGAAACAACATAAGTTTTTTGCACTTGTCAATTTTAAGCCCTTTTATGTGGGTGGATGGTTTCAGTTTCCAACTTATTTATTGCACTTATTGACCTTTATCGGTTTTATTCAGGAATAAATTAGCAAAAATTAAGCAAAGTGAAACTATTTTTTTCACAAAACATTTCGCATTGAAAATCATTAGATCCACTTACCAAGAATACATGATTTTTTTTCCATTGAAATTTGGGTCAGAGGCATTTTTTTCTATGCCTAAAATCCAGGCAGCGCCGATTTATTGAAAAAGTTGTTTCAATTATAAAAATTGCTTGACCTGATTTTTTTTTTTGGTCTAAATTTTTTTTTTTTAGCAACATGTATTAAGATTAAATAGATTTTTACACATCATTATAGAAGAAAATGAAAAATAGAACAAAAACTAGTTTCGCATTTTGCTTAGATTTAGAATCATGCCTCATATAGTAGTGTGATTAAGAAATGTTTCATATTTTACAAAAATAGTTTTGTTATAATAATGGTGAAAAAAAAGCCATAAATATGAATTTTTCTTTTTAAGTAAAAAATGTAAAAATTTCATAAAAGATACTTGAATGTAACATTACATATTAAGTTATTTTCTTAAGTTATTATAAAACTTAAGATTTCAAAGGGAAGTAACTCTAACAACTTAGTTATCTACCTTTTGCAAAACAAATTTCCATAACTGTTATTAACTTTATTTCCTAAAATAACTACACTCCATTTTGAAATGATTAAACTAAGAATTTCCTTTTTAAATTAAAAATATCCTTAAAACCATAAAATTAAGTTATCATTAATATCATTTTATTTACCATCACTATTTGGGGGTATTAACAATAACACATTGCAACAGCAGTCAATACTGACTACTAACATTAAATAGTTATTCTGCTATTAATTAATTTAAATTATATGGAGTTTGAGAGTTTTATGAAGTAATTTGATACAACATTTTATCTAATTATTTTGTCTTCATTGATGACTTTTATTTATCAAAAATATTTACTCTATACTTACATTTAAAATCTTTCAATTTCATTATTCGCAAAATTATTTAAATCTATTTTTAGTTTGCATTCCATATTGAAATATATGAAGTTATTTTTTATAATAAACAACTGCTATGGATAAGGTATTTAAAACATGATGAAAATATTTTTTATTCGAAGACTAATAATCTCAAACATGTATGTTTTTATTTATTTTTTCTTGCTTGTTTTGTTTTTAGATATTGTTGAATTCTATACATAAATTAAATCTATACTAGAAAGGAAGTACTGAATACATTAGGTTAAGTTTAATTCCTTTTTTCATTTTTTTTTCAAACCAATGGTATTTTATAACTTTCAAAAACTTCTACATATGATTAGTAATTCAAGAGTATAAAAATCTTAACATAAGTAAGTATGCAAGCTTTTAAAGAAGAGCTTAGTTTAACCTAACAATTTTATTCTATACCTCTTAAAAAAATTCATATCTTTGTCAAATTTTATCTCAATATAAGCAGAGCT
This sequence comes from Idiosepius hallami, assembly GCA_034780655.1. Classification (NCBI taxonomy): domain Eukaryota; kingdom Metazoa; phylum Mollusca; class Cephalopoda; family Idiosepiidae; genus Idiosepius; species Idiosepius hallami. Next base: position 657,599 of record JAUZSX010000023.1, on the reverse strand, counting down.
TGAGATTATATTTAATTTTTCTTATCTTTAATTACGTTATTTGCTACAGATTCTTTTAGATTCTTTTAGATTTGATTTCTTCCATCAACCGAATATATTAAAAATTGTTCGAGAGACAATGATTTCCTAAAAGGTTTTTATCTATTATTATTGATAATTTCAAAATATTTTATATTGTTATTAAATAATAGACCATGAACTTCAGAATTATTTTGTATTGTTTCCTTTAATTTTTTTCTAAACTACAATAGTTTTTGCAAGTCTTACATATTTTCTTTTTGGGAATTTTCGTTTATTTTAGTTAACAAAATATTTTTTTTAATCACAGTTCGATAAAAATTCTTTTTACAAATTAATCTTTTTAGAAGTTTTAGGGATATGACTTCTCAGTTTAATGTTCATATTAAAGAGATAAATTGTGAACATTAATATATTACTATTATAACAATTCTGTCATTGAACTTTTATCCCCTTTTAACTAAATACTTATTTCATATTGATGATATTGTCAAATGTTTTAATTTAAGCCTAACTCTATAATCAAGAAAAAGTATTTTTAGATAATTTATTATGATTGAATTGAAAAAAATTACAACTTTATTCATGAAGGTATATAATTTTTCATAAAATGTTTTACAATTATATCAAAGCAAACTGAAACTACTGAACATTCTCCATTCCTTATTTTATAATTGTTTGTATACTAACTTTCAACATATAGCTATAACCTTTTGTTGTACTTGGGTGGCTATAAATGATTGGACAAATTTTAAATTAGATTTTTAAGTAGATGGTAACATGTTGTGTTGCTGAACAACAATTTGAAGTAGTACTTTATATTAAATTTTTTAGTAGAAGCTTTAGCATGGGCAGGATTTGGTCTTGTATGGATAGATTTAATTCATCTATAGCTGTACATAAGCAACAAATAAGAACCCCAATAAATTTTCTTGAAATATTTCAGGTAGACTTAAATATGTAAAAACTGAAAAGAAAAATTTACGAAACAACACAAAGTATGATATAAAGAAATGATGCAAATCTGTATGGAAGTTGAATACATTTTTTAAGGAGTTCAGTTTTTTCATCCTGGCTGACATATGCAATATTTATAAAGTATTTATAAATTGTTTTTCTAAGAGCAAACATTGTTATATAAAAATAGAAACAAATTATCAAAAAACAAAAAAAAATTAGTGACTTTATCAACACAATATTTATAAAAAGTTTAATTATGAAGAGACATTTCAGGTAGGCCTATGTAGTGTTCTCCTTCACCAAAGCAGGTGATGCATGTTGATTATTTATGATCATCATTCACAGTTCTTCACTAGTGCCCAAACCTGCAGAAGTACTTATTGTAGCTTTCATTGACAGGTGCATGCAAGGTTTGTTCACAAGTATTTAAAGGTGAGTAGATATATCATTTCTTCTGCACCAGAAATTTTTGTTAGATAGCTTTGTTTTGTACTTGCTGCCCAAATCCAAGCAATGATACATTTGTACAATATATATATATATATATATATATATATATATATATATATATAAACACACGCTATTTGTTTTTGTTTCTACACTTATGTTGATCATTATACATTAAAGAGTATAGCATCAAACTATTAGTGAACATAATGTTTACTGAACATGAGTTCCAAAATACAATTCTAAAATAATACATTTACATTTTTGTTTAGAAGAAATAATTGGCCTAAAATAATAGATTTTACTTTCTAACTGATTATGATTAAGCATTACATACTTGTGTACATGTGCGCATACATGCTGTCACACACACAATTTTCTATTAATATGTCTGATGAAATGAAAAAAGGAAAAAGTTTTTCGAGGTTTCTATTGATTGTACATTATCGTATTTTTTTCAGCACATAAAATGATTGAAAGTAAACTTGCTTAATAACTTACAACATTCTGTTTTGTGTCAGTCATAGACTGTAAAAACATCCCTTTTAACAACTTTTTTGTGATGATCCCCAAGCTTTTTTTTAGTTATTGATAATAGATATATATGTAAATGTGATAACTGCTACTTCTTAACACAAGAAAACCAGCCCTGATAGCAGGTCTGAAATCTAAGGATTGTCCGTATATAAAATTAACGTGTTGTATACATATACAACATGTACAATATGCTCTCTTTCCATTCAGCCTTTAACCAGTCACAAGCAAAGCAAGATGACTGGTTGGCCAAATGGGGTGCAGGTTTTATATCAGTGAGTCATTCTTCAGAAAAGTTTTTATGCCAAATTTACAAGCCATATCTGCCCAAGACTGCTGAAAGTGAATATAATGATTTAACTAGGATTTGAACTAGTGTAATACAATTTCAGAGTCTAAGCTTTTACTACTGATCCGTCCTCGCAGCCTGCATTAATGGCTCAGTTGGTAGAGCATCAGAAAACTAAAATAAATATATATATATATATATATATATTATTATTCTAAGTAATAAGGTTGCTTAAAATTATAGTTAGAGTGCTCAATATC
>JAUZSX010000023.1:630118-646852 GCA_034780655.1 Idiosepius hallami | reverse complement strand
TATACACAAACACAAATACAGTAGCTGTTCTGGGGTAGTTTGCACCCTTATACCATTGAAATAATGGACTCATCTTGGCCCTATGTAAGCCAGACATTTTCTGCCTTTGAGCAAAGATTAGTTACATAGTTTCATTGATTTGCTCGTACATATTACCCGACTCTCTATATTCATATTGTGACCCCTTAATAGGGGGCTACAACAGTAACCTTTTACAAAAATTCATGATAATAGATTTTTATGTGTCCATAAAACATGTATACTAGCCATTTTACTCCATTGAGACTAAACCTATCATTTTCATTGGTGAACTTTTCATATAATGTGAAATAAATGAGTTGACATGTTATATAATAAGCTGCTTCAACAATCTATAAGAAATTTACTTTTGATGATCTGAATTGAAAAACTATTAAACTCCTAATAAATATGTGTGTGTTTGTATATGATATATATAAAATATAGTTTTTGAGTTTATTTTAATTTTAATTTCTTTTTTTTTTTTGGTGAAGTGGGCTATGGTTGTTATATAATGATCTACACAAAACATTTCCTGGCTGAAAAACTTTGGTCACATAGCACCAAAGTAACACTTTTTCTTTATTGTTTCCTTAAAATTGGGATGTAATCAATTTATTATCATTAGAGAAGTAGTAAGTTCTTCCTCCATATCATCTATATATTTATATATATTGAATCGTGGTGTTTGATTTGGTTCTACATCCAGTTTCCAATTTACGGTTTACGAGCATTGCACGTGGCTAGAAGAAAACAAGAAAATGAACTATGAACACAGGTATTCTTAAATGGTCACCCATTTAACTACTGACCAGGCTTGCTTAACTTTGGTGATTTGATGGGAATTAGTGTCTCCAACACTACTTGACTGTATAAATCATTTTAAAAATATAGGAGTGGATATTGTTGCTTAGAAATCTTTTTCTAAAACAAGATACGAAGAAGTGTTTTTGAATTAGAAATAACGGAGAAGCATTTTTGAAATTTAAGAAAAAAAATCATTTTTAAACATGAAGCGTTTTTGGAAAAGATAATAGGCTTTCCTAATTATCTTATTGGCGAGTCCCCAATGGACATTTTATCTTGTTAAACATCTTTGTTGGTTTTTGGGAAGAAATTTCCTTGAAACTCTAAAACAGTTTTATTGCATAAAAGTTCTATAATGTAGTTTGAATGCTTCTTTATTTAAAAAAAAATTGTAAAAGTGCTTTATTTCCACCTATTACTCGGGCCCAGAATTATCTTTGTTTTTCTTTCTGAAAAAAGTTACCAAAAAATTGAATTTGCACTGATTTTATTATCTTTTCTCGCAATATTGTTCCGTCTGGCTCAGGGTTTCTTCTATGCTCTTTTTGTGCTCATTTTGATCTGTGTTTTCAAGACTTTTTTCCTTTCTCAGAAAACTGACAGAGTTTTTTGAAAGCTGAAAATTATTTTTGTAAACTGAGGATATATTGACACCTCAATGATCCTATGGATCCGCAATGGTCCAATCTTTCAAGTTTGACCCCTTAGCACCTATTCTCCTGGCTGTAAACAACATGAACAAGTCCACTATTTTTCTGCTATGGTTGTCCATATTTGTGGAAGGAGTTAACATAATATGAAACCAATGAGTTTAGAGCATTTAATTCATTGGAGGAAAATTTCTTTACCTGATATTGCGTGTATCACTCACGTTCACAAAAATAGTTAATGAAACACTATGATAGTAAATGGTCTTTATTTTCAAAGAACTAAGCCAATCATACAAATTATTGTCCTTTGTGTTATGAGGTCTTTAGGACAGCATTCTGTAGTTTCACTTTATTGCCATTGGTTCGGAAAATCAGGACCCTGGAAATGTAGTATTCTAAACTGTTGTTTTTTCTTTTTTTAATCTCAATTCATTACTTCTCAAATTTTATATTCATATTTTTATAATGTCCTTCCTCATTCAGTATGGAATCTTCATTTTCATGGCAAACCTGTCATTTTCTTCATGGTGAAGTCCTAGAGTACTTTTGTATAAGAACTTTTCTCTAATCACACATTAACAAAGCAAAAACATTTATCAAATCTTGCATAAGTTCATATGCTTTTAAAAACAAAAGTTCTATTGTTACTCTCCAATAATAAAAATCATAATTCTTCTAAAAGAAAAAATAATAAAATACTGAAAACAGTTTCCAGTATGAGTAAAGTATTCACAGAATAAAAATCATATTTTTGTTAAATTAAATTTTCATTAAAAAAAATGTGATAACCATAAAAATAGCTTATACTATAACACATGTTTCAAAAGAGTTTTTAACCTTTTATGGATTCATTGGATTAATTTACTTAGGGTTTTCTCAAATACTATTTTCAAACAAAATATGACCTCAACAATAGAAATAATTAAATTTCATCAAAAAGTTGAAGTAATTTCCTAAAATATTACAAATTTTATTTGGAGTTTAAAACATGATTAAATTCTGGATTAGTTGGTAAAAACTGTTTTCAATAGCTTGCTTATCTTGGTGTTATAGAACACTTGTCCAGAATATAAGAAGCAGTGTTTACATTTCTGTAGGTTTCAACCTAAAATAAAGTATGTTTTTAAGAGAATTGAAGTTCTTATGCAAAAGCATTAATTCTGGTTTTAAATGGTTAAATACTTCTGTTGCAGGTTTCCAGTTGACACAATTGAATGTTTTGATGAAAATGCAACGTAATTATTGTGTTTGTAAAATAACTCTGAACATCCTTTAACATTTTGTATTTTTTCCCACTTATATATGAGTTATTGACAGAGCTGAATTTTGGGTTGTCAAAATGAAGGCTCTTGGCTGTGAATCTTAATATTTGGAAGATTTCAAATATAAGTACTCACAGCAAATCCTGGTTTTCATATATTTTCTTATTGACACTTTTAAAAGTTTCTATAATAATGCTAGCTAATGCTACACATTCAACTAAGATGTATTTCCTATGCATGCTTCCTTCTCTTCCTTTTACCCATTTTGTGGACATTTTAATGTGGTATCAAAATATAGTTCTCAGTAGAAACAGGGTTTATTTACACATCTTGTCTTAGAAAAAAGACCATACTCATATGATGACAACTATTGTTTTTAAAATTCTTTTCATTAGATTAGATGTCTAATTTTTTTTAAATCTTGACCTAATGGCTTAGCTTTTAGCTTATTCTAACAGTAGTCATTGCCATATCTTAAATGATAGTTTTATTTTTTGTTTGAGGTGAAAACTTCTATGAAAATATAAAAAAACATACATTGTGTGCTGTGAATTGTCCTTTAGACAGGAATTTTTTGCATGCTTAATATCTTTAGGATTTCTAAACTCTGACTCTGTGCAATTTTGCAACAACTCCATGAAAATTAAATGATTTTGTTTAGTTTTTCTTATTTTAGATATATATTCTTTCTTGTTCCATTTTTATATTTTAACATGATATTTTCTTTTAAAGAGATTTTAATTTATTTGCGATAAGCTATGATCAACTATAAAGTTTTTTTTCAGACTATATAATACCTGAAAAAGGTGGAAGGTCATTTTGAACAAAACTTAGTACAACAAATAAAAATGAAGATAAAGACAATAGTCCAAAACATACTTATATAAAAGGTTTTTGAGTATTGTTTATTCTTTATTTGTCAAATATTTGATATATTTTTTACAATTAAATTGATCAGTTTTCAAAAGTTGTTTTACAAAAGCAACCATCTACCTTCATAAATAGGAACACAGTGTCAAATACCATTTGAATTATCCAAGAAAAAACAATTGATGAATTATAGAGTGACTTAGTTATTATTAATTTTTTGTCTTAATTTTAACCGTCTCAGTGAAAACTGAAATTAATATTTTTTTATCATTGAATCTTTTCCAACCTTTACTTTACTCTTGTTCTCACTCCTTCAATCTTTTCACCTTCTTTTAACTTTCTTTTTGTAAATTAAAATTTGAATTCATCAACCCATTTCTATTCTATACAAAAAATTGCCCATTTTTACAAGAAAGGTTTAAACCTATTAAGTAATTATAATTACATAACCAATATTTATAAAACCAATTAATAAAAAAAAGTATTTAATTGATAAGTTTCTTTAAATTTTTAATTAAAAAGATATACCTTTTTTAGTCAATTATCTAAGATGTAATAATTTGGAAAATCATTATTGAAATATTTACTTACATTGTGTTGCCGTATATCAATAGACATTAATTTTCTTATAATTTTTCTACAATTTTCAGAGAGTTTGATTTCTACAAATAATTAAATGGAATCAGCCCTTGTCTTTGTATTTAAATAACAACTGTCTGTTCTGTCCTTAGTATAAAACCTGTGTCAAGACCACTTCAATAAAAGGATTTAAAAAATATATAGTTTTTTTGTTAAATCATATTCAGTTCATCTATAAGCCTCTATTTATTCTTACTTTATCTGACTTTTGTCTTTTGTTGGATATTCTTCTAGAAACAAGTCAACCATAAAAAAAGAAAGAAATTATCAATACTAGGATTATTTCAAATCATAAAGGAATTAATAAAGATAATCTAAAATTTCATGAAGTTCTTTTCCAAAAAGGTTTATACTAAACATAAAAGTATGCTATTAAAAAGGAAAATTTTAATCCAAGCAAATTATAATAGATTAGATATTTTGTCTTTCAAAAAGTAAATATTTGATTAATACTTAATTATTGAATTAATTTCAGAATTTTATAATCCACAAGATTTCCCCACAATGAAGTAACATTTTTTTTATAAACTAAATTTAAATCTGTATTAAAAACTAAAATTGTTATCTTCTTGAGAGTTGAGTGAATGCAAAAAAAACAATTAATTTACATTTTTAAAATTCATATTGTAAAAAAATATTATATTACTTGTAATGCCATTATAGTAAAAGTATGAGTTTTATTTATTTATTATTAAATCAATTATAAAGAATTTTGGAATCTAATTCATATTTTAATTTTCTTTAAAATTGAAAAGGAAATTGTCTTTCTGCATTTACACATACATTCTTAGTGGCTCAGAAACAGCAATTTTGTAATAGGATATTAATTTGATGTATTTTTTAGTTTATTTCAAATAGAAGTTCTGTGCGGAGCCTGTGGGTAGACAACTCAAAATTTCATTTTTGAACTAGAGACTTATGATGGCAACTTTCGTTTCAAAGCAGAGCACAATCTCATCTTGTAACAATATTCTTATAATTTATCTAGTCATACTGTATATTAGTTATAATATATATTATATATATAATTTATTTAGTCATACTGTATACATAGTTTAGATTATTTTTAACAAAAGCTATTGGGATCTGCTGCTTACCCATATAAAGATAAAATGGCTGAATATTTACATTTATAATTACATAATATTAGGCGGCAATGTGGAGCATTGGTAAAAGCTCATGCTATGGAATCGTATTAGGCGAGTTCAAATCCAAGTCAAAGCCATTGTCTACCTTTACCTGCCTTGGGCAGATGGGGCTCATTAACTTGGGAGAGTAGCTCATCTAGGTGAACGGCAACGCTGATTTCAAAAGCCTACAAAAGGCCCTCCAGTTTGGGGGTTGGGCATAGAGCTAGAAAATCTTTCTTGTAAAACAAGTTTGCTACGGTAACAGCAAAAAAACAAACTTACTGTGCAATGCACCACTAGGTGTAATGGTTGATGATGAAGATTACATAATATTATGAAATGTGTTATTTTACAAGGGTCTTATTGAATAATTTCCCTTTACTCTATTTTATTTTTAATGAAAATGTCCTTAATTGAATGTCAGCAGAATGTATGTTTTTAGGTATTGATGGAGATCATAATGGAGTGGACAGTAACGTTGGAGAAGACAGCGATAGCCTGGGCAATGTCAGAACTAGCAAACCAAACATTACCCCACCTACTAAAGAAAAAAGAAAACCGTTTTTCAAAAAGGTAATTTACATTTCTTTTTTTGTATATTGTGAGACCTAATCTTACTTCATAGTGGACTCTTCCAGATCCCATATAATCAGCTCCTAAGGCTGATACGGAGTGAGATCTCAACAGAAAGTTTACCCTGGGGAGCAAGATCTTAATTTTATTTTATAAATATATTTGGCGATTTGTTTATCATTAAATTAAGAAAACACTGATTGAGAAAAAAGACTGTGAAATACATGAAAAATGGTTTAAAGTCTCTATAAAAATTGCATGACTTTTTACAGGGTGTCTCAAAAAAATGTACTCGCAAATATAAAATACAAAAAAATGTACTCACACTTGCAATGATGAGAAATCCTTTATTTATGAACATACAGTAAAATGGAATAGCTTCAAATTTATATTTGTGAGTATATTTTTTATATTTGTGAGTACATTTTTTGAGACACTCTGTATAGTTTCATGTGTATAGATTCCTTTGTAACTTGAGAGCTCTCATTAAAATTTCCTTGACCCCAAAGAATCTTATGCAACTAAACCAAATCTTATATATCCTATTCAGAAAGAAATAAAGAAAAAAATGTTTTAAATAAATAAATGAACATGCTTGTAATATATTTTCTAATTTCAGTCAGAAAATATTCCTCCTTATGAAGTAGTGCCTTCCATGAGACCAGTAGTATTGATTGGACCTTCACTGAAAGGATATGAAGTGACAGATATGATGCAGAAAGCCCTTTTTGATTTTCTTAAGCACAGGTTTGAAGGAAGGTAAATTCATACACTTGTACATTTGTTTTGTATACTATTCATTTTCTTATATTTACTCTTATATAAAATATATTTATTCATTTTTAAATTAATTTTTTTTTCTTTAGAGTTGTAGAATGTGGAATAACTTCTTAAATACCATTACAAGTTATTTCTACCGAAGTTAAGACCATAACTTGTAATTGTTGTTTTAGATCTTATGGGGAGGAGTTGAAAAGAATTTTATATTTCCTAGAACATCAACAAATATAAACATCCTGTTACTGTCTTGTAACAGTTTAATGTCATGCACAAGAAGATCAAATAATATAGATAAATATCAATGTTAAACTTTAAAAATTTAGTAGCCTTGTGATACCATAGTAGAGGATTCTGCCAAATAAAGTTAACGATTCTATAATCTGTTAGTTTTAGAAACTTTGCCAAACTAAAATTTTCTGGATTTGATTTTGTGAGAAGAAATTACAAGTTTTGAAAAAATTAATTTTTTTCTTTAATATACCAATAAATGATGATCACTTTTCATTTAACTGAGAAAGATTCAATATTGATTGATGCTTTTAATAAAATTACACTTGTTCTTATGTATATTTAATATTATAATAGTTAAATGAGTTACATCAAGCTAATTTTGGAAATGAGCAAAACTCTCTCATCAAATTATTAGGCTGTAATAATATAAAAAATCAGACTTTTTATAATGAATAGGCCCTTTTAGGAATGTTAAAAGAGCAGGTCCAACAGTGGATTAAATAAGCAAACATCCAAACTATGATAATTGCTGCTAAATAGTAAATGTAAAATGTCTAACGTATATAAAGTGATGCTTATTTTTTTTCAACATTTCTGACTATTTTTATTTATTCATTACATAGAATTATCATTACCAGAGTAACAGCAGATATATCATTGGCTAAGCGCTCATTACTGAATAATCCCACTAAAAGAGCTCTAATAGAACGGTCAAACAGCAAGATGTCAGGATTTGGTAAGTATCATCTCAGATACCATTTTTAAGCAAAAAGATTTATCTTATATAGTATAAAACTCCAAGAACGAGTCCTACATCCGGTTTTGAATTTACGCGCATGCACAGGGACTACATTTCCAGAAGAAAATATTCTTAAATTGTCACCCATCTAATAACTGGCCAGGCTCGACGTTGTTTAAATTCGGTGATCTGACGGAAACTAGTATCTCCAATGCAACTTGGCTGTATAAATCATTTCAGCATTCTAGAAGTGGTGATTCTTGAATTTTTTTTTTGAATTAAAAATTATCAAGTAAATAAATAACAGAGAAGCATTTTTGAAAATTAAAAAAAAATAACTCATTTTCAAACACAAGCGTTTAAAAAAAAAAAATATTGGCAAGTCCCTGGCACTGGGCAAAGCAGGGCAATACTTCTGGTAAAATATAATCTTAAAACAAAATGAGATTTTTATATCTTAACTTTTCTTTTTTTAAATTGATATCTCCAACTAAAAAATCTGTTTATATTTGTTTTGACTTTTTCTTTAAAAGAGATTGTTTTTTGTTAACTGTTATTTCTACATTCATTGTCCACCTACTTTTATATTTTTAGCGGAAGTACAAGAAGAAATAGAGAGGATATTTCAATTAGCAAGAGGATTACAAATGGTAGTGCTTGACTGTGACACCATAAATCATCCCTCCCAGCTGGCCAAAACTTCCCTGGCTCCAATAGTAGTTTATGTAAAGATCTCGTCACCTAAAGTAAGTAGATTTATACAAGCAAGTAATGGGGGTAGAGATGGGCCACTTGGACACAGACTGGGGCCTTGCAAACCTTGGTTGGGTCACCCGGGGGTGGGGAGTCTGTTGAAAGACCGGAAACATTCAGTGATCTCGAGGAACATCACTGATGATGTGTCTGAGGCATTGCATCAGTAGATGCTTTTGTTAACAGATTTAGATTATAATCTATATTTTTAAATTCACAATGTTTCTGTAGATGTGTCCTTCAGCCTTCTTCAAGTGTAACTCAGACTTGCAAACCATCAAATAGATTAACATAGTACCACTTAACTCTTATGGGATGTCTGAACAGTCTATCTATATGGACTGGGTAATGTGTTTAGTTTTCAGATTCGAGAAGTCTGACATGTTGATTCCTGAGTTCAAAGAATGCCTGGAGAAAGCCATGTAATGTGAATGTAAAAATAAAAAAAGAAAATAAAAGTCTGAATGATTCAAATAATAATTATATTAATAATACGACAAATTCAAATGAGCAAGTAGATTGCAAACTGTATATAAAAATTTCTTTCTTTTTTATTAAAAGTATTCAATTCTCAAATATTCCCTGTTGTCATTTTTGCTGTTTTAGGTTCTTCAAAGATTGATAAAGTCCCGAGGTAAATCACAAAGTAGAAATATGAATGTTCAATTGGTTGCAGCAGATAAGTTGGCTCAATGTAGCCCTGTAAGTCATTTTGGTTTTATTATTTTATTTCATTCTTACTTGTTAAATTACCTATCTTTTTTGGATGAAATGTAATAATCAATCTTTTTAATTGGTCATTTCAAAAATTTCATTTTCTTTTTGATGTTTATAGATAAATCACATTGCGAATTTTCAACTTAAAATGCTAAATACTTTAAGAAGATATGCACTGATATAAGTTTACAATTGATATATTTATTTGGTCGAGCACAAACCCAAGTTAGACACAAGGCGATTTTTAAGTGCTCATTATATCCCTGAGCTTTTGTAATATGTTGCTTTTCACCTACATGGGTTACTCTCCCAGGTTAATGAGTCCCATTTGCCCAATATTTCAATTGATATGACCGTCTTATGCAATCAATAATTAAATCGATTACCAAAAATTGTTTATTATGGTATGTTTTCTACGTATCATGTTATAATTGCTCTCTAAGAAAAAGTATACTTTTTCTTATAGAGCAATTTTTGGTGGATATTCTTGTTGAATATTCTTTGTTTGTTGTTTTGAATTAGACAAAAAATAATCTTATAAAATCTCAGTGTTTCTATTTTGATCTATTTGATTTTAATTCAAAATTGATCAAGATAGAAAAGAATTCCTAAAGAAGTAATTTTACCTTAGTTTTTTTTTACTCTATTTCTTTACTATTGCTAAATTTAATCTTCTTATGTGTTTTGATTTCTCAGGAAATGTTTGATGTGATTCTTGATGAGAACCAATTGGATGATGCCTGTCAGCATCTAGCTGAGTACTTGGAACGGTATTGGCGAGCAACCCACCCAGCTTCCATGGAACCCAAGCATCATGCATCCCATTCTAACATTATGGCTGACTCACTCCATGCTGATTCTCCTAACAGACAGTTGCACGAGCGTGGAGGTGGTGATGGCGGCCGGCTGTCTCACGATCGCGAGTATGACATAGACAGGTCGCACGACCGGCCTAGAGACTCTGATCGAGGAGCCCCTCGAGGTGTGCCTGAATTCACAGACATCCGAGGAGCTCACGACAGACGCGAGCGCAGCAGTCATCATGTTGATTCACGGGACAAGGGCTATCCATCACCTCGCAGTCAAAAGCACCCACCTATCAAGGAAGGCAGTATAGACATTTAAAAACACACACCAATGGGACTAAAGCCAATAAACTCCTAACATCTCCTGTGTCAGCAGAATCTGGCCCGCAGCTGACAGAAGCTGCAATGTGCAACTAAACACCTACAAATACTTCTCTACTGCTAAGTGTGGATAATACTGAGAAGATCTCCATTTTGCTATTCATTCCACACAATATGCAGAGCAGTTTCTCTATATCTGCCTTTTTTGGTAATGAGCCTCTCAGCACGTTTTTGGTGTTTGACCAGGTGTCTGGAACCTACTGCCATACATAACAATGATGACGAGAGTTCTTCTGGGTGTGTTGCGTGTCTCTTGCTGCCTCTGGAATGGTGTGGCTAGATACTACTGCCTATCCCTCCTTCTTCTCCGGGTAGCTGGAAGCTCACCCCCTTACCTTGGTTGCTCTGGAAATAACATCTGAAACCCAACCTAACCCAAACCACTGCAGCATTTTCTGAAGCTCTCCTTCATTTTACTAAAATTGAACAAACAAACAAACAAAAAAAAAACAAAGATTTTCTTCTTTTTTTTTTAACACAGCTGATATCAATTGGTTGGAACCGGTTGATCTTAATTTTTTTTTTTTGCTGAAATGAGCAGAAAAGAAAAACAAAAAAAAATGATAAAAAATTGAAATTTCAAAACTCTAAAACTAAGTGATTGCTCAATGAAATACCCTCACTATTCTTCGGAAGTTACCTACTTCAATGTGTGTATAAGTACTAAATACATAAAAAAACAAAACAAACAAAAAAAAACAAACAAAAAATACCCCTCCTTTCTCAGTTTGTTTCTATTGGCTGTTGATGATTATGATAATGACTCAAGGAACTAAACACCAAAAATTTTTAAAAATTTTAAATTCAAATTATCTATTGAAAAAAAAAACAAACAAAAACAAAACAAAACAAAAAAATAGAATGGTATAATAAATTCATTGCTTACTTTGGTATTAACTTGCATTTCAAGCTATGGAAAACAACAACAACAACAACTACAACAACAACAACTACAACAACAACAAAAATAATATCACCAAATCTTTAACTTAAAAAAACCCATAACAGGTTGAATCTTTCTCTATCTCTCTATCTCTCTCTCTTTCATTCTCTCTCTCTCTCTTTCTTTTGGTCTGTCTATTAAAATCCATACTCTATTCATAAATGGGAGCATCAGCCACGGGGGTGGTGTCTTTACATGTTTGGCTGCTGCTGTTGTTATAACTGACTGCTGGTCAGTCAAATTGACTGATCATCACAATGCAAATTCTAAGTTGAAATAGTTTGTTCATCGCTAGATCCATATGTTTGTATGACGCGTTTTTAACCCTATCCCAGCAAACTGGACAACAACGTTATTTAAGACAGTGACTAATGCTGACTTTGATGAAGGATATATGGTAGCGATGAGCATACTTCAAATCATTACAATCCTAAGAACTCTAGATCTTTATGATCATCTAAACAGTGACAGCCATTTGTTTTATCCTTATTAATATAGAGTATGGGAAAAGTTAGACCAGAAAAACTGATCTTAGAAGGCCAGCAGAGAAAACCTAGTCCATCTTTGGCAGGTTGTCTGCCATCTTATGTTAAGTGTAGGCATGCTGGTGTTGCAAGATGGCTAAACCAGTTCCAAGCAGGGAAGGTACCATACCAGGTTTCTGACAGACAAAGAAAGAAAGAAAGATTTTTTTTATTTCAAAAATTTAAAAAAAAACACACTTTTTTGATCTCTTTTTTTCTCTATCTCTCTCTCTCTTTCCTTTCTAAATTAATCAAAACAGATAAATCTGAATATAATTTAAAATAAAAAAAAAAGAAAAGAAACAAAAAGGGTGATAGATAATAATCAAAGGTTTATTTAATAAGACTTCCAAACAACAAAAACAACAGCAACTAACAAACCAAATAAAATCAGACAAAAAAAAAAGAAAAGAATATGTGAAAGCATTATCTAAAAAGAAAAGTTTAAAAAAAATGTTTGAATATGTTTTAAGATTTTTTAAAAACTTCTTGCAATTAAACTCAAAAAAAAAAGAAAAAAATGTTTAGAAAAAAATGCAGAAAAAAAACAGAAAAAATTTGAAAAAATTTAAAAATAAAACAACCTTGAAATTTTAATTCTGTATTTGCCATTAAGCATTCAAAATGAGAAAAAAAAAAACAAAACATTATCACAAAAAATAAAATGAATTTAACTATCTACTACTACTACTACAACTATTAATACTACTTCTACTACTGTGAATCATGTTGAGGAAAAGTTTATGAAAAAGTGATAAGATTTGTTGCTGTGACTAATATTTGACTTTTTTAAAGAATTTTTTCTTGTGATGTTTGTAATTGTTAATATGTGATTATGTCAATACCTGCTGACCTGCTCCACTGTATCAAGTTATTTCTCCTACTTCTTCCATCTATACTACTACTAATTCTATCACTACTACTACTAATAATAATACTACAATTACTACTACTACTATTTGCCCCCAGTTTTAATTTTCTTCTTTCTTGCCAACTTGATCCTTTTCTTTACCTTCTTAGGATTTCTTCTTTCTTTCTTTCTTTCTTCTTCTTCTTCTCTATTGTCTTTGTCCTGCTATTTCCCATTGAAAGCTACTGGTTGTGGCCTACTACTTATTGTAGTAAGAACCTCACAAAGAATAATACAAATAAAATAAAATTTTGAAAAAAAAATGAAATAAATGGGGGCTGGCATACACTAAAAAAAAGAAGAAAAAGACACAATACCACACCTATGTTGTACCTAATATTAAGAAAAAAATATTTTTCTTACATTTTAAATATATCTTATCTATCTCTCTGTATGTATGAATGAGTGTTTTGATGGATGGATTTATAAATATATACACACAGATATCAATATACATGTATATATATATTTAACAAAAAATGCTATAACATAAAGCAAGTTAACTCAATTCTGAGTACAACCAAACTTTATGAAACTAAATTACATACACACACACACACACGCACACACACATATATGTATACATATTTTTAAGATAGATAATCGTGTGTTTGTGTATATATGTGTGTGTATGTGTGTGGGGCACTGTATAGTTGCTATATGTGTGTGTGTGTGTGTATGTGTGTGTTGATATTACCAATTAACAGCTACCATCTATTGCTCGTATATTTCTTTTATAAGAGCTCTAGATCAAGATTGCAGAACATGTTTTGGTGCTCACACAAAAATATTTGCAATCAGAGCAATCTTGTGAAAAAAGTTGCAATTAGGTTAAACCATTATGAAATGTCATGATTTAAAAAGTGCTTTATTAAATAAAAATATGATCCATTATGTTTGAGATTCAGAAAGACCCTAACTTTTGCATCTGTTGTTTCGTCTGAAATCAACTTCTGAAGATTGGTTTGTGCTTTTCAGGTTCGATAACAGATCTTCCGTATTGTGAAGTTTAAAGCAATTAATTTTTTTTTTTTCTGATTGGGTTTGAAAGTTTGAAGAAAATTTAAATGGATAATAATGGATTATATCTTAATTGGATAAATTTATTTATTATAATTTTCAATTATTACAAAATAAAACATTTCAAGTGGTACAACCCAATATCAAAGAGCACTTTTGCATGATAACCCTACATCAATATTTTTTTTCAATAAGCAATCTATAAAAAATAAGATATTTGATGGTAGGTTTTTTTAACCTTTTTTTGTGCTTCTGACTAAATTTGTTTTAGAGATCTAACTTTTAAATTTAGATATAATATCTAAAAATGACAATATTATTTTGGGTAATGATTGTGAAGTTATATGAGAAATCAGAAAATTTGAAAAAGTCATTATGATAATTTTTAAAAAATATTATTATTAGCCTTTATAAAATTACTTTCTTTTTGGAAATTATTCTGTGGCCTAAAAAGAGACTTAGAATATCTAATATTTTCAATAAGTGCATTTCTCCTTTTATAAATCTTTTAAGACTGGTTATTACAGAAAAGTGCCTAAAAGAGTTAGTCTTTAAAAAAAAACAAAAAATTAAAGAAGAAAAAAAGCATGCTCTACTTATAAACTGTCCAATTTCTGTTCTGCGATTTAAAAAGATATCTTTAAAGATTTAAAAAAAAAAAAATTTTACTTAGTTGTTAATCCTTAGAACCCTTGACTTAGCAAAATGACCAACCAGTCACTCAGATGTGTTCTAATAGACAAGTTCATTAGGGAGGTAATATCCGTGTGTCTATTTTTGCCTTAGGTCACCTGAGCCGATATATCGGCCCTTTAGGGTCAAAAGGGTTAAAATATAGAAATAATTTGGATTCAGGATTAGAATCATTTTGATGAATAAACGTCAATGCGCGCGTGCACACACACACACACACACACACACACATACATACGCACCCGCACACTTTTCCCCACACCTATTTGTATGTATATATTTATGCATATATGTTCGTTTCTATATGTGTATATACACACACATAACACACATTAAAAGCTTGCACATTTCTATACATACACATATATCTCTTAATGTGTGTGTATGTGACTGTGAGTGGATGTTTTTCCTCTTCCAGCCGTGTCTTACCGTGAGTAAGGGTGCTACACTGGTGTGCTTGATCTGTGTACCTGCTTGAATACATGCGGAGTGGATGCTTGAATATCTGGGGTATGTGACATGACCCACAGCCACCAAGTCAACACCTTTGTACAGATAGGTTGGTTTTGCCAGAGGATTGTTATTATTACTAATTCAACTATTAATTAATTAATTAACACTAATAATTACAGTACTTTTTCCCTTCTTCTATCAACCCATTGAAAAAAAAAAATTTTTTTTTTTTTTTGTAAAGAAAAAAGAAAGAAGAAATAATACCAGGGAAATAATTGGTTTTATTGACATTTTCTTTTCTTTTTTGTTACTTAACTTTATAAAAAACTAACCCTAAGTCTGTTATGATTATCAATAATAATAATAATAATAATAATAATTATAATAATGATAAAAATAATATAACAATGATTGATGATATTTTTTATTATTGTTGTTGTTGTTATTATTATTGTTATTGTTGTTGTTATTATTATTCATTATTACTACTACATACCATCTAAGAGTACTTTACTTACTACTAACTGCTTCTACTGTTGGGAAAGTTGTATATTATATATTGGATTGTTTAATGACATTCCTATTTTAATAATTATAAATTCTAACTTTCCTTTCTCTGGTAATATTATTATTATTGTTATTTATTTTTTTTAATCTTTAAAGACTGGGATTTTTGTTTTTTGTTTTCTTATCCTTCTGCATTTTTAAAAAAATACTTTTTTTGTATGGTTTTAGCAAACTAAGGGCTATAACTCTAACGAGACAATGTCTGGCCACACCTCCAGTTATTATTACTGGCTTTTAAACTCTCTTTTTGTTACTTGTTTTACTTTCTTTCTCTCTTTTTCATTCTCTTTACTCCCAAATCCTCTTTATATTTCCCTTTTTATATCCACCCATTCACACACTCCTCCTTTTCTTTCCTTTCTGCAAATATACAGAATTCAGTTCATTTTTTGTTTTGTATCATTGCTTCCTCTCTCTCTCTCTCTCTCTCTCTCTGTATATCTCTGTTTCTCTCTCTCTCTCTTGTTATTTATGAATTTTACTTTTAGCTCCTGTATCTCCTCCTCTGGCAGCCAAAAAGCAGGTCTCACCTTCTCACTAGCCTGATTAAAATGATGATGATGATGATGATGATGACGATGATCCATTGTAATTTCTCTTCTTCCCAACACATAATCCTTCTTCTTCCTGCCACAAATCCCCACAAATCCTTCACCATTTTTCTTTTTTTTTTCTCTTCTTCTTCTTCTTCTTCTTCTTTTCTAAATACAAATCTTTTCTAACTCCACGCCCCCATCCCCCAGAAAAAAAAAAAAATGATTTCCTTCTAGTCTGTTTCCATTTTTTAATTCTCTCTTTTCATACTCTCATGCAAAATAAATGCCTGTGTTCTTGATATTCTTGCATGCAGAAAAAAAAAAAGAAAAAGAAAAAAAAAGCATTCTACCAATTTATTTATTTTACTAATCAATTTATTTATTTTATTCATTTATTCAAAGTATTATTATTATTATTATTATTATTATTATTACAAATATTATCATTATTTTACTTTTTATGAAATTGTCATTATTTGTATACATTATAAATTTAATTCAAAGATTGTTTGCACTGAAATGTTTGTTTTTTGTTCTTTTACTAATTTTGTAGCCCAAGATATTTTTTCGTCATTTTTCTTAATTCTGCTGCTGGATACTATGTTAACTGTTCAGTGAAAAAAAAAAAAAAAAAGAAAAGAAAAAAAAAAAAGGAAAAAAAAAAAAAAAAACCCCCCCCCCAAAAAAAAAAAAAGGAAAAAAATATAAAAAATTTAAAAAAAAAAAGAAAAA
>JAUZSX010000023.1:596834-609718 GCA_034780655.1 Idiosepius hallami | reverse complement strand
TAAATATTAGTAATGTTATGGAAAGCATTTTAAGAGGTGTAAAGTAGAACAGAGGATATGCAACTAAATATTAGTAAATGTGCTGAATGCATATAGGTAATTTGATTTTGATAAATATTTGTCAACAAAGTATATCTTTATTTCCTTTCTGTTTTTAGTTAAATATCTGTTATAGGATTGAGTGTAAATTTCATTGAAATTAACTTGATGCTTCAAATGATTTTGCTACTCACTGTACAGAAATTAGAATTTTTTTTAGCCCTAGTAAAGTAAATAAAGTATGTCTAAGTATTTATTATATAATCTA
Organism: Idiosepius hallami; assembly: GCA_034780655.1. Lineage (NCBI taxonomy): Eukaryota > Metazoa > Mollusca > Cephalopoda > Idiosepiidae > Idiosepius > Idiosepius hallami. The sequence goes on along the minus strand of JAUZSX010000023.1, from coordinate 609,411 downwards.
TTCCTTGCAACACACAAACTTTTGGAACTTATAATTTGTTTTTTCAATTTCATATAAAGAAAGGATTGATCATTTTTGTGGGGAAAGTATAATGTTTTTATTTAAATAAACATCTAATAAACGACCAAATCATATAAAGCATGAATAAATTAATGATGGTTACTTGTAGACCCAGTTACAAAATGAATACTTTAACAAGAGAGGGAGTCATGTCTGGGGGTAAATTTTGGTAAAAATGTAATTTAAAGTGTTCATGAATTAACAAATAAAAAGTTATACCTTAAGAATGAAAAAGTGGTAGCATTGTTAAACTGTGTTTGAAAATAATGTTAACATTGTTTTGTTATTAACATGGATAAATTTAAATATACTCATGTCACAACAAATATATAGAAAATATCACCTTTTTCAATTCAGATGCATTAACAAATTTGTTAATCTTTAATTGACCAGAGTAGTTATGTAATTTCTCATGATTAAGCCCATTGGATAATGGATAGTTTTTAATTCAAATAACCAGATTAGATTTATTTAGTGCAATGTAAACAGAAACACCATTTTTATTGATCTGCTACTAAAAAAGATGACCTTATTTAACAGATGGTATTTGTTTGGCTTGAATTGTGAAAAAAATAATGATTACAACAGATGATCTGTTTTATGACCTTACATATTTTTCAGTATTTCAAGAAAAAATATTCATTTGCTTTTAATTTTCAATTCCTTCTCAGAGATTTGTTATCAATAGAAAAGCAAAACATCAACAGCTCATTTAGACTAAACAGTACTAACAGTAAAGTAGATAATTTCTTGTTATATTGACCTTTTCTTTGAAACTATGAAAATAAAGATAATAGCTTATTTACTGTTATTTAGTAAATGAATATATTTTGTGGTTTGTCTAAATATTTGTGTTCAATTAATTCACTAGATTTTATCTAGTCACACAGTTCTATTTTATCTGATCAGTATTCATGCTACCTATTTATATATTTTGAAATGTTAATTTTATCAGTTAAAAACATCATGTAGATATTAAATAGACTCTTTGTTATGAAATGATTTAAGTATTTTAAGTTACGTTTCTTTGAAAAGAAAAACTAAAAACTATTTAGTAAGTATTTATTGAAAATGGAAACTTAATTCTGTATAATAACATTTTCATTTTAATATTTTTTTAAATGTATTTTTTTGTGACTGATCCAAATTTAAATTGTAAATTTCTATTGATGTTTTTCAGATCCAACCCAACAGTTGTAGCAGTTAGGACATGGCACCTAACAACCCACTTCCTATTTGGGGAAATGAAAAGACTATGAACCTTAATGCTTTAATTTTAACTAATATTCAATCATCTCCCTACTTTAAGGTCAATCTGTATGAACTGAAAACTTACCATGAAGTGATAGATGAAATTTATTACAAAGTACGTGACTCCAGGTATTTTCATCTGGTATTTTTTAAACCTTTCTTTCTATCTTAACTATTAAACAAAACTATTGTTAAATGTTGTCTTGATATTTACATTTGTTTAGTTAGTGACTTAAATGAATACAATTAATTACTTGTATCTCAGTAAGATTAAATGCATCTATTACCCATCTCAAAATTAGACACAGCATTAGGAAAATACTGTTTTATAGAACAGGAATATTAGTTTTATTTTTAAATCAACCGAATTTAATACATGGAATAATAATAATAACAATATAAGCTTGGTTTGTTTTAAATATTTCTTTGTATTTACTTGGTTAAAAAAAATTAAAGTCCGTCATTTTAAATAATTTGTGTTTATATTAATAACAATATTAACAAAAAAATTTTACTGTCAATGTTGAGAAATAAAAAGTTAAAAAAAAAAAATTTGAGCAAAATCAATTTTTAAAAGTTTAGAAGTTTTTTTTAAATATTTTTTAGATTTTATATTTTGATAAAAATTTTATCATAAAAATGAGTTGGAAAAGTTACAAAATACAAACATTTTGAGCTAAGATGTTTTTTTTTTAAACGTATATATATTTTTTTTATTTTTGTGTGTGTGTGTGTGTTTATATATATATATAGTTGAAACAATTCAATTCTCCATACTATAATTTTTTTAAAGCTTCAGAATATTCTCCCCCCCCCAAAAAAAAAAAAATTCAATTTAATACCATTCAATTATTTATAAATTTGATTGAAAACTACTAAAACCTTTTATGTAATTTCTATATATCAATTTTTATATCAATAAATAACAAATTGATTTGCTATAATCATAAGTTTTTATTTTATTTTCTTACCAGTTAAAATTTTGTAAAAATCTTTAACCAAGAATTAAGTTTAGCATTAAATATTTATTCTCACATGGTGATTTCTGATATATGCAACAGATTATTATGAAATTAACCTAATTCAAATAACATTAAGCCTTAGGTTCTTTTATGTTTTAGTGGTTTAGAAACCTATTATAAAGATGTTTTAAATTTTGATGGGTTTATATAGATTCAAGTGCTGTCTTATGTAAATTAGAATAATTTTTCTCAAAACAGGTTATAGAGTAATTTAAATATTTCTAAATTTAAGTATTTGATTACATTCACTAACCCAAACCAATTTTCTTCTTTTATTTTTTATACGTTTATTTCTAATAGATTTTTTACGATTTTTATTTGATTTGGGTAAATAATACCATGATAAAAACAGGACTTTTTCTTTTCATATTCTAACATGCCAAGTTCACCTGAATTGTATATATTCTAATTTTTTATCTACTTTAAAAAGAGAACCTCTGTTAACCCAATAAATGAATCAAGAAAAAAAGGCATAATAATTTATATGGGTTTCTGGTAAAATGGTCAAAAACTAGTATTATTATGCAATTAAAATGACTTATCTCTTAAAAATTAGAAAAAAAAATGAATATTAATTTGTACCCTATAGTATTATATATGAATAGAATGTTATGTTATATAACAAAATGATGGGTTTTGTGATATTTTTTATAAGCTATTTTATGGAATATTTTTCCTTTTAATGTATTTTAGGTTGCTCATTTGGAGCCATGGGAGAAAGGTAGTCGTAAGACTGCAGGTCAGACTGGCATGTGTGGAGGAGTAAGTATCTGTTTATTTTGTGTAAAATTTGATCCTATTTTTGTTCTAAAATATAAAATAATTTTTTGATACATAAATTGATGGCAAACTGTTCTTTTGTAGGTACGAGGCGTGGGTGCTGGTGGCATTGTTTCTAGTGCATTTTGCTTGCTTTACAAATTATTTACTTTGAGACTAACCAAAAAGCAAGTCATTGGACTCATAACCCATCGAGATTCTCCTTACATCAGAGCCCTTGGTTTCATGTACATCAGGTCGGTTCAGATTTTCATTCTTCTTATAAGCTTATTAAAACATTATTTATTAAACACCAGAAAAATGTTTGCTCTAATGCTTTTTTTAAGTGATTTTTTAATTAAAGATTTTATAAATAGTTAATAATTTATATTGCTAGTTTGTTGAATTGAGCAAAATCATATTTTATTAGATTGGTTAAAAACTAAAGTTATCACAATTTTTACTCAACAAAAAGACATACTTCTGTGAAAAAAGAAAAAAAAAGAAAGTAATATTCATTAAATAAACTCAATATCAAAATTTGTGTGATGAATCTCAAAAAGTTCATTTTAACTTTTACCATTATTTTCTAATTTCAATTATTGAGAATCACTGAACACTGGGTTTGAATTCTGATAGTCAATTGGAAAATTGGTAGATTTGGTTTTAGAAAAAAAATTTTAGGCAATACCTTTTTTTTTCTCATATAACTATCTTATAAAACAAATTAAAAAAATGTTTTTAATCCAATAGCAAAATGGGCCCTTGGTTCTTTGAGAACTTTTCTTTTTATACTGTATTATTTTTTAAAATATCCTTTTCTTTTGAATATGTTTTTTGATTTTGTTTTTGCAAAACTGGTTGACTAACCTCCTCCTATTATCTTATTTATTATAAATTTACAATTTGCAGGATTATTAAGAATTACCTGCAACAAACAAAACGATTTCCATGAGAATTACAACTAAACCTTTGCACATACAGTCATTCTTTTTCATTTTTGAAATAGAATGTTTGGTACATCAGTAAGTTTAATGTTACCAATAATACAAGTTAACTGGCTGATCTAAAACAAAATTATAATTTCTTACTATTACTTGCTTAACATAATTTTGTTAATGACTATATGGATATGATTAGAAACTTATTTGTTTTCATAATCAAAGTTCTTTTATCAATTAACTTAATATATCCTAATAATATAAAATGTTTAAAATATTTTGGTACTTTAACACTTATAAAATCATATTTATAATCAGATTTTGGAAATGTTAGTGCTTCCAGTTCTTTTTTTTATGATCAATTTTACTTTATTGAACAACAATGTTAGAGATTTTCTCAAATCATGTGGAAGATAATTGTTCAGACTTTATGCTCATTTCTGCTTAGTTTGAATTACCAATATTTCGTTCAGCAAATCTCTGGTTTTCTTCAGGTGATGGTGCGGAGCTCACTGAGCAAAGAAAGAAATTTGGCTACTCTGATCTGTTTTATACATATCTGTGAGGGAGATGTCAACCAGTGCAACTGAAGTAGGCCTGTCTATTGAAGAGTCCTTTGAAAATGGCTGGTACTCCACAAGGAAGGTGTATGTCTTATGTGGTTGTCTGATCTTTTTTCATAGCCTATCTCCAGTTCAATATATCTATCTAAATGGTTGAGGACTATTTAGAGTAATTGTGTAAGATTGAAACGAATGGGCTTCAATACTGAACAATTATTTTCCAATTTAGTTAACTTGAAATCAATACTAACATTGATATTATTAGTTGTGTTCAGGAAAATCAACAAATACATTAAAACTAGACAACCTGTTTTATTAAGTTGAGAGCAGCAGATTGCTATTCTTATAAAACTTCTTTTTCCCCTCCAGTTTGGTTTGTAACCTGTTTTGTCTATTTGATTTTAGCCTTTCTTCTAATTCCATTCTTTTTACTTCAATGTTTCAAGTTGGACTTCCTTTTGGATTGTTATGCTATTGTTATATCTATTTTGTCTCAAAATGTCACATTTAGATTTATTTCAATTATATTTTTTGAGTTGCATTATTCTTGCTGAATATGATATATTCTGTTTATATTCCGGGGATTAAATATGTACTAACTTTACTAACATAGATCACACCTATCGTCAAATTTTAAATGTGAATTTTTATTAATTTTTTTCCTTTTTATATTTTTTAGATTCACTCAGCCTCCACAAGAATTATGGGATTGGTTTGAAGGTTATCTAGACGATGAAGAGGTATGTAAAACAAATTACTGAAAACAATAATAGAAAATATCCTTAAGTATGACATCCAAAATAAAAACAAATAGACGTTTATAGAGTCTTTGTTTTAAATTTTTTAGTGCATTTATTTTTTAGCATTCATTTTCATTGATTTAATGCTACTATTATTTTAAGATTTGCCTTATGACTTAAAAAGAAAATATATTTCTAAAATTCTCTAATACTTTTAAATTTGAAGTAATTACACCAAGTGGAAACTATTACTTTTTTAATTGCTGGGTTAACTGTTAATTAAAGATGCGATTTTTTTCACTGTAAAACTAAGTTTGGCTTATGTATATTATTCAGCATCTGTCATTTAAAACATTACATTCAATTCTTGTGACCTTATTTCTTGGTACCAATTGAATTAGGGTGAGTATAAAAGTCTATCTTTTTTTAATCTTGGCGTGAATGTTATTTCTTTCATATAAGTTCTTGTCTACTTTTTTTTTTAGCTAATTACTACAAAATTGTCAGCATCACTTTTAGAAGTCAACAGTTGAGATTATATCAGTTAAAATAGCTTTTAAGATTACAAATATTTTAATGTTTTATGTCTTACAAAATTTATAAACTACTTAGTGACTGATTATTTTGTTTCATTGTTACAGGCTTTAGAAAGAAATTTTGATGTCATATTTTTATCAATTATTGTAGAATAACTAGTTTTATTAAAATTGTTGAAAGCTCAAAATTTTGTCAAAAAATTTTTTTTATTAAAGCTAAGCAATTTTAATACAGCTGTATTGCACTCAAAATGTCACTTTATCTTTGTCCTGATTATTTTACTTAAAATGATTTCATTAAATTCTAGATTTATTTCTGTTTATTTTTAGATGTTAAAGTGTTATGAATATTAAAGTGATATATCATTCTATTGAAATATAATTTATATACATAATTAAAATGAAAATTGAATGTTACTTTCTAACTTAATTGATTTGAGACTGTTTGGTATGTATGTATGTATGATTATTTGTGCACTTGGCTGCTAACTTTGCCTACAGTTGCTGTTTTGTATAACTTCAGGGTGTTGCTCTAGGCCCAGCCAGTGGCAGTGAAGAGGCAAGCTGCACCTCAGACTCTAGAGGTTATGACCAAAGCAGGCTAAGCTGCTGCTTGTTTTACTTATTTCATGGCTACTTCTACCACCATCAGCATCATCAATACCAACAACAACATTTCCAGTTTCAAAATATATTAAGCTACATTTGTGGACACACACACTCATTTGATCTTCTCTGAAAGGAATAATGAACATAGATTTTAAATGAAAACAAACAAAATCAGCAAGAGAAATAATTGCTTGTGAATTAAGAATTAATTAAAAAAAATATTAATTTGTAATATCTCAAATGCATTGTTAGAATGTACTAATGAAATTGATGAAAGGATCAAATAGATTGAGATTATTTCTCTTGTGCTTTTTGTTCATTTCTTTAATTACTTATATTCTTATTATTGAGACAAACTAAACTTTGCTGAGAAGCAATATTAATTTATTTTAGTAAAATGAAATTTAACATAATCTTTTTTTTGTTATTAGATTCCAGTTCTGTTCCTAATTGAAGCCTTCGGGTGTCTTTCTATTTGAGATTGAAAAAAAAAAACAATTTTAGTTTTAATAACATTTATACATCCATAACTTGATTTTTTAAAAAATAATATTGTCATTTAAAAAAATTTTTTTTTTTTTTTTTTTTTTTACAATAAAAATTGTATTTTCTGACACCTTAAGGCAAATTTTATTATTTAATGAATTACAAAAAAATCCATTAAATTTACTAAGAATTACTAACTACAAGAATAGCTATCAAATTCTGTAAATATTAAAATCTTATTTTAATTCCCATTTACTTATAAGTGTTAAGTGAGTTAAAAACCTGTCTTAATGTATTTCCTCCACCATTGTCTATTTGTGTTATTCCTAAACCTTTGGTAAAGTGCCATAATATATTTTATGAATGTTTCTTATGTTGAATTTTTTTTTTGTTAAATATTTTATCATTGAATCTAAAAATAATGAATCTCAATTTTATCTTACTTTTGTTTATTATATTGATCTGTAGTTTTATTCTATCATTCAGAGAAAATAGCCACAGCCAGTGAGATCTACTTTTAAAGCAAAGATTAATTTTGAATCTTGTTTTATTTGAATAAAAATTACAGGTTTTTGGCAGGAAAAAAAACAAAACAAAATCTAATGATATTTGAAATGACTTATTAATATTTTTCAATTGATTGATTAGTTAAACAGTCCTCAAGGCCCAGAGGCATGTCTTGAATAATAATAATAATAAAAAAAAAAAGCTAATTTTTTTTTTTTTTTTTTTATGTATTTAGTCTTGACTTTGGAATCTAAAAGTGCCATTCAAATTAAACCATTTTTTTTACCTGTCTTCAATTGTTACAAATGAAATGTGGCTATTTTCTATTTTTGATGTTTTGTACTTTTTTTCTGTGCTCAGTTTTAGTAATTGGTCTTGTTGTACCAAAATCTGAGGCTATTGCCTCTCTCTTTATCTGCACAGTTGGGTAGAGCAAAACCCTTTTATTTTTCAGTTTTTAAAATAAAATATTTCTTCTATTTTTATTTTATCTCTCTCTTCTATTATTTGTTTGTCCTTCTCTCAGGAAATAGATGTGAAAGCTGGAGGCGGGCACAGCATGACAATTGGTGAGATGCTCAGACACTGGTTCACCAAATTGGAATGGTACTCTACACTGTTTCCTCGTATCCCTGTACCGACTCAAAAGGATCTTGATGAAAAGCTCAAAGCAAGAGCTTTGTCTCAAGCACAGGAAGGTAAACCAGTTGGACCTCTTCCAGTCTTGTGTAATGGAGAAGAAGGAATTGGAGAAGTAGAAGAATGGAATGAAGATGAACAAATCCCTTCCACAATGGATGCCAATAACAAAGGGTGAGTTTTTTTTATATATTTGATCTTATAGTGAAAAGTTCTTTCAAATCATTTGGTCCCCCAAATTATCAGGAGGGACCATTAGTTTTTAATAAAATTTTGCCACAAGTTGCATTTTTATATTTAATTGTGCATAATAAAAGCCTTATATGGGTAAAATAAACACCCAAAAAAGGCACTTTATTTTATTAGATTTTTCTGAAACCTGGCCAAAATGTGGAGGGAATTATCCCAATTATAAATTCAGTATTTCTGAACGTGACAAAATGCTGGTTCGTGTCCCGTGGCGTTTTTGAACTAAAACACCCTTGTCCAAAATATTATGTATGTCTTTTTTTTTTTATGCCCCTTTCACTGTGCACTCACTTCACATATTGCATTGTTCATTCAATTTTATAAATAACTTTGTTAGTGTAATTGATAGTTTAACCCTTTTAAGTATATCAGATCAATTTAAGTTTCAATCAACTCTTCAATGCTACTGATCAACAAAGTTTTTGTCTCATGAAAACTAAACACCTGTAATCAATGGCTTTAAATTAAAATCTTTTTTTCCTTTCACTCAATGCAGACAACAAAGCTCTGTTGCAGCCAAGTTCACATCTTGTCAAACTTTGAAGCTACGAGATCGCATTTTCCCCATAAAATTATTTTCTCCCAAAAAATGTAAACATTCAGTTGATTAAAAAAATTTAACATTAAATTTAATTTTCATGTGACCAATTTGGATCATGATACCCTAATTTACTTTTTGACTTTTAATATCAGTAATAATTATTAAAGTTGGTATTCAATTTAATATTTCTAATTAAAATTTTTTTTATTCCAGCTCAAGATCACCAGAAAGACGAAGATACGACAGATCACGTGATAAATCTACACCACATCGGTCACCTCCAAACAGGAAATCTCCAGATCGACATAGAAGCTCTCATTCCCCTCACCGAAGATCACCCCATCGCAGGAAATCTCCAAGGCCGCGATCTCCTCACTCCAGAAAATTATCTCCCTCTTCTCATCTTTCCTCCTCATCTCACAGAAAGTTGTCTCCATCAAATTCTGGCCATAGTAAATATTCGTCAAGTTATTCATCTGCACAGCATTCTTCTATGGATGACTTTGCCGTGGAATTGGCACGAGAAAGAGAACGTCAGAGACGGGAGCGAGAACGGGACTGTAATGGCAAACCCAAGGACCACCACCATCACCATAGACATCATCACCACCGCCGGCACCATCATTCAAGCAATGGCTCTAAATCGAAAGATTCAGCCATGCCTGGGAAGAGTTTGCATAAAGAGAAGCATCATTCGTCATCACACAGCCGCTCACCACACCGGTCCAGATCTCACGAAGAGGAAGAGGAAAAGAATCATTCCAAACGATTACACAGGGATGAGCAGAAATACTCAAAATCACCAACTCTAATGTCATCCTCTTCTAAACACAGAAAGCGGTCTCGTTCCAAATCAGTCGAAGAACTACCACGGGTCGATAGCAAAAACCATAAGAAACACAAGAAGGACCATTCACAAGACAGAGAACGTAAGGAGAAAAAAAGCAAGAAGAAGAAGCATGAGAAAAACAAAAGCAAAGAGAATGGAAGTTATCACAATTGAAAGAAGGTATTTTGAAATTTCATTCTAAAACTGCTAACTTTAAAAAGACTTTAGTGGTTTGTGTAATCAATGTCTTATGAACTCTTATTATTTACCATTGGTATGACCCCCTCCATCCCTCTTTTTAATTACTGACATACAGTCAGAAAATAGGTTGATGATTTTGTTGGTGTACAGAATTTATTTTTGAGACCAAGGTTCTTTCTAGGACAATCCTAATTTAAAAAAAAAAAAGAATCTTTCTCACTGAACATTTATTTTTATAGGTTTTTTTTTTTTTGCTTCTTGGGGTGGAGGGGAATAAATCAATACCTTCTCTATACAAGGTCTAACAAAAAAGGGGGTAAATGATGGAATAAAGTTCACTCATTTTGGTTTTTTTAATTGACATAGTTGAACTTTTAACTATTTTGTTCAATTTCTATTTTGACAAGCAAGTTGTAAAATATTTAATTTCAAAATCTTTTTAGGAGGCTTTGTTTTTAAGTTGACTATCATGTTATATAAAAATGGAATGAATTGAAAAAATTTGACTGAAGCCTGAAGAAACCAATTTATTTTTAGAACTAAAAAAAAAAAATATATATTGGAATTATTTAGTTTCAAAAACCTTGTATAGAGATTGTGTTGAAAAAGTTTTTTTTTCTTTCTTTGTACAGCTTGTTAACATTACAACCTTACCCCCCTCCCTATTTCTCATTCTACTTGGAGAAAATATATCTTATTCCTTTAAGGAAATAAATAATTGTTAAAAAACAACTTTTTTCTTTTTTTAAAATTTATTTTCTTAAATGCTTTATATACAGGTGATTAAAATTTATAATACAAATAAATATACACATTTCAAATAAATTAAAAAAAGTTCATTATTTTTAAGGTTTACAAAAATACCTATTTACAGAGAGAACTTGATTAAAAATTTCATTGCAACTTATTGAATAAAGTTCAAGGCAAGCCTTTTTCAATGATGTTGGCAATAAATGATTTGTCTTTTAATGCATCTTCAAGGTCTTGTTCATTCAAACGCAGACTGACCTGAAGAAAGAAAGTAAAAAATAAAGCAAGTTTAGATTCATCAAATTATCGGCCCTTTTGCTATATACACAAAGGATTAAAAGAAGAAAGTAACAGTACCTTCATTAATCTGGGTTCTTTTCCTTTTTTTGTAGATATAATACCACGTGTATCTAATAAGGAACACATGTTCAGAAATTCAGACTGATCAACTCCAACAACATTATATCTTTGACAAACTTTCATAAAAACATTATGGAGCTAAAAAAGAAAAAAAAATACATATTCATTAATAGGTTGTGATGGGCATAACTTTTTAAAGTAATTTGTTTTCATTTCTTAGTTGACCATGAAGGGCCAATCGCAGCGTAATTACCAACTAGTCAATTAGATGTTGAAATTTTAGCTTGGTCCCTAAATTTAACTGAATTCAGAATTTTATTTACTTGGTGTATGGGGGGGGGAAATAGTTCACGATTCAATTTTAAAGGGGTAAAGAAAACCAAAAAAACTTACATTTCCAAGGATAATTTCTTTTGATGGTTTTTTTCCTTTTTTCAACATAAGTAACAAAGTGCAAACGGCAATTTTTTGTTGTAAAGGAACACTTTCTGAGTCTTGAGTAGAAGCAGTTACCCGGCAGCCATACACCTCACTCACTACACGAGCAATGTGTGGGATGCCAATTTTACGCAAGGGAGCCACTGTTTTTTTGGTTGGACTATTGCTTCCTAAGTTGAAAGAGAGAAGAGAATCATAATGCAATTATTCTCTTTAATCTTGTAATACATTAAAAATTTGCAGAAAAATCAAGTAATAAAATCCATATTAAAATAAGAAAGCTTCTCTCTACCTGTTGGTTTGAGAACACCATTCAGTCTGACACTAGTTTCCATGGTTTCAATTGCTCTTCGGCATACATCTAATGCCCTTCTCATGTCACCTGCAACAGCAGCAACTTTACGAGCACAAAACTGAATGGCATTTGATTCTATCATACATTGACCACTTTCTTTTACCTGCAAGAAATGGAGAAAATCAATTGCTTGCTTAATTCATATTAGCAAAACAATACATGTATATTTTATAGTCTTGCCAAAAAGACTGATACTGTAAATAGTTAAATTATTCACCCTCAGTATTTAACTTTTTTTTTAATAGAATCACATTTAGTAACATGCAAAATAACAAATCTTAATCATAATTTTTTTTCATTGCCAAATAATTATTTTTCTCGTATATTTTGAATTAGGTTCTCAGAAAGAGATGGTCATTTAAAAAGTAATTGTTTAATTCACTCTTTAATACTATAGAAACTTGTGTACATCTATCTTTAGGCAAAAGTTTACATATATTATTTCATAAACATTAAATAATTTTTTTTTTTTTTGATAATAGTTTTTTTGAATAACACAATATGCACTATTAATCCATTTAAGTTATATATAACTTAAATAACAAAAAAAATAGTATGATATTCTGTAAAAAAAATAGTTTATTTAATGCTTAAAAGACATGCTTGAATGTCTGCTTGTCATGGTGGCTGAGTGGATATAGGTGTTCAGTTACAAACCTCCATACTATGAGTTCAATCCTGGCCTTAAGCAGAAGGCCAGGCTGTATGAACAATGATTAGTATTTACTTAGGTTTGAGCAT
>JAUZSX010000023.1:570488-596734 GCA_034780655.1 Idiosepius hallami | reverse complement strand
GTTTTCGACTGGGATTTGAACTCGCGTAACACGATCTCACAGCCCGAGCTTCTACCAATGCTCCACCGTCGCAGCCCCTCCAAAATCTGAATTATGACCCAACCCATTACTTACCTCATATTTTTGTCTTTTCTTAGTTAAGCCAATACCCACAGATCACCAGAGCTGTCTGTACACATATTTGTGGTTTTTAACCCTAAAAAATTGGGAAAGGGGCTCATATTGCATTTTCTGTCCGAAGGCCCTTAAATATTCTCAGTCCGGTTAGAACTCACCCTCTTCTTGCCTCTGTTTTATTTTTATTTGTCTTTTTACACGTTCATTAGATTCTTTTTTTTTTTTTTTTTCTTAAAACGCAAAAAAAAAAAAAATTTTTTAAATAGTATCTTTTTGGTTTCATCAGTCAGTAACGAATGAATGTTAAAACTTTGAAGTTTAATAAATAAAAAAAGTCCGTGAAATAGAGCGGAGCCGGAGCATTCAAGCACTCACTGCCTGAACCGAACCGTGCCGGAGAGTGATAGTGGGTGGGCGAGGCTAGAAACCACTAGCCAGTTCAGGAAGAAAAAAAAAAAAAAATGGTGGCGGCTTTGGACCGACCAGTGACAGCGCCTTGAATGTCTTGCCAGTGACCACCTCATAAATTTTCATTTCTTTTTTTTGTCGATTAACTTGGGTTGGTGGGTGCTTGCTCGAACCAAAAACAATCATTTTTTAATTAACATATTTATAAAGAAATTCCGAGGTGAGGCTTCCTAATCATCATTTATTTATTGGAAAACAAACTTTCAGATAAAAAATAAATAAACAACAATAAAGATTTTTAGGGGCTGCTGGCTGCTCCGCTGGTGCTTGCGGTGGTACACTTGCTTATCAACTGGAACCACTTGACGAGAAGAGCTAAAGGGAGCTCTTTTTTTTTGTTAGTGTGTCCGTAGGTGTTTTTTTTTTTCCAAAACTGGTAGAAAATGAAACTAAAATAAATTTATTGCTTATTACAACAATCTGTTAAGAACAACAACGACCGAGTGTCCCTGACCCTGGATCACATACATTGATTAAAGTTGTTATCAGGAATTTAAGTTTTAATTTAGGAACGTTTAACCCACGGGAGCATAAAACAACGCGTCATAGTCATTGCTTTCTCGACGGGTTGTTGTGGTTGGTTCCATAATGGGAAACGTTGTAGAAGCTACGGGAGGAGAGCCAGCAGCAGCAGTTTTTAGCACCCAGGACCAGGTTAGCGTCAGTTAGCACTTACACCACACCAACCACACACAGACAGCAAAATATCTAAAATATTTAACTTTTTCAGTTTTTTTATAATCTGAAATTTTAATGTAGTGTCCAAATATTAATAATAATATTAAAGATGGGTGTGGTATGGTTGGTGAGTGAGGGCACTGTGTACACTCCCACTGCAAGTAAACAGACACATGTTCAGCCAGAAGTACCGTTAATTTTCTCTCTAAGCTACAACTAACTAACTATACAAATTGATTAAGAAAAGAAAATGAAATCGTTTTTTACAATTTTTTCCCCTTTTTCTCTGGTGAACTTCCATTAATAATTGACTAACTGAAATCATTTTTCACATTTTATTTTATTCACGTGTCGAGAAGAATAGGACGGCCGAAAATCTACAAGGATAGCAAAAGATTATTTCTCGCTATAATAAAAGGTTGACGTACGTGTCGTGTCGTGTCGTGTAAGAGACGAGGAGACGACCATACCCTATTTTCTTTTTCTTCCTTTTTTTTTTTTTAAATTGTCGATTATTATCTATATGGGGCGATTCATTCATTTTAAGATTATCTCTACAAAATTCAATATTTAAAAATGTGCATGGACGGGGACAGGCAAGTGCTCCTGCTCCAGTTTCTGAAACTACATTTTGGTAAATTTACCGATGATGATGGAAATACTCGGCGAGAAAGCAAAACCAAATTTTGTTTTCTTTTTATTCGAAATCTGTCGGAATTTATTGAAAACTACTTTTTTTTTAATGTGTGATTTTTAAAATGTCATATTTTTCAAGAATAGTTGTAAAAAATACTCAAAAACATTTCTTTTAGATATATAATTTTTTGATGTTCAGAGAAGTTTGGCCGGCGTTGGCCCTAATCCCTAGGGTTAGATTTAGGATTAAGATTAAATTTTTAGAAACATGTAAAAGTATGACAGCATAAAATGTTTTTTTTTTCATAACAAATTTTCATACGTCCTTTTACAATTTTTGAATAAAAAAATGTTTTCGTTAATTTCCAACAAGTTTGGGAAATCCCACCCAAAATTATTCGCCGTCCAGTCCAGTCAGTCAGTCAGTCAGTCACTGGACTCGGACTCCCCATTCCAGTCCACTACGGTGTTTACGCGTGTTACAAATACGTAGATCAGCTAAATAAAATTAAAGGGAAGATAAAGAGAGCCATAAAAAATCGATCACTCAATCAAATAACCATTAACAAAAAAAAAAAAAAAGAAAGAAAGAAGAAGAAGAAAACTTACCTTTTGGGCGTATAATTCCTCAGGTGTCGTTGATCGAAGACATACAAGTTGATAAGTCCGATTGACAAGCCTGTGGTAAAGAAATCGAAATGTAGATGAACACCAATAATGAATTAAAATTTCCTTTCCAAAAGTTATCAAACGAAACATGACATTTAAAGTCAAACTCAAATTAATTTCCACTATTTCAATTTCTTTTCTTTCTTTTTTTTGTGTGTTGTGTGTCTGTGTTAGCGACAACAACAAATTGTTTCACTTCAAGTCATCCATAAATTCTTTCTTTCTTTTTTCTTTCTCTATTTTTAAATATAATTAAATTATGAAATAAAAAACCCTAAAAAGTTTATCTTTTTTTAAAAAAGCTTTTGAGAAAAAACAAATAAAGAAAAAACGCTAAAAACAAAAAACAGCAAAAAGAAAGAAGAAAATGTTTATTTAACCGATAAAACTTTAACTTTGGACTTTCTACTTTTAATTCTTGGCAATAATTGCATTGAATTTAAGCTTAAATAAGAAATAAGAGTTTTAAGTAATTTTCTTAGAAAAAAATAAGAAAGAAGACAATACTATTAAAACAAATAAGGAGAAAAAAAGAGTACACACAGACATTGAGAGAAAACAACAATAATTTATTTTCTTTCTTTTTATAAAGTTTTCCGTTGAGTCTTTAAAAAATGTTGAAATGTCTGTGTTGTTACTTAAATTCGAACGTTTTTTCTTTTTTCCTCATTTATCAAAGAAAAAAAAGGAAATATATTCATTTAAATGTTTTCAATTTAATGAAAAAATCTGACTTTGAAGAAACTATTTTAAAAATAAAAAAAATCGATTTTAATAACTAATTAAAATTGAAAGATAATTTATTAATATCCTTTAATTATGGGGGAGAATTCACTAATTCCAATCAAAATCAAAAGTATTTTCAACAATAATTTCAAATACGAATTTAATTACTTATGATATTTTTTGAACACGTGATTTGTGGCTGATATTTTATTGTTTATGTTGTAAATAAATAATCAGTTGCACAAACACAATGACGGTGACGACGACACGTTACGTTCACGGCGAACATGTAGTGGCCGTGGCGTGGCGTAATAAAATCGCCATTCAAGAAAAACAAAACATTATTCAAACTTTTACTAATATAAAATTTAAATGAAACATCAAACAGTAATAATAAAAAAAACCTTTATGCACATTCAAGAGGGAAGATAAAAAAAAAAAAAAAATCTGACGTAGAAATATTTCTTCATATTTTGTGCGTTTAGGCAGTTTTCACCACTTTTCGTTAATGAAAACTTTAATCCTCTTTTAAAGGATTTTTTTTCAAGAAAATAATCAAAAGTAAAAGTTTGTCAAACTGGAAGCAAGAAGACGCTTTGTTTTTAACCCTTAAGAACCGATATCGGCCCTGGCGACTTATGGCAAAAGAAGACACACACACACAACGTTATTTTAACTTCCACATTTGGACCCTGACTTGGCAATATTACCAAGTAGTCATTTAGGCCTCTGTTCTATTAAAGAACCATATTAGGGTCAAAATATCAGTGCCTTTTTTTTTGCTTTTGGTGACTAGGGCCGATATATCGGCCCCTTAGGGAAAACCTTTTTAGATGCTAAAAGATCCCGCAATCTATGCTGCTTGAAAAAGATATGGAATGATCACTTGTAAAATGCCTATTTCACACAAAGCGGATCAGTTATTTTGTTTTTGGTAGCATTATTTTGGAAGGTCAAAGTTTAGAGTTATACAGTGCAATAAATTTTGATCTAGGGACCACTATCCTGCTAAATTACATCAAGATTGGTTGAGAGGATAGGGTAAAGGAAAATGATCTAATTCAAATTCACTAAGAACTAAGTTACCTAGCGACATACTAGTGCTCCTTCTTGGAGATAGTGCAAACCCCAACCTAGTGTGCACCATCCCCAGGAGAGGGAGTTTAAGAGCAGCACCAAATATGACCTTGACATTGACAAATAGTGTGCATAATTCCAAGGTCAGAATGTTTGGTTCAGTTCCTCAAGAGTGGTTTAGATGGTAGGAGAGTATGACCTTTGATCTTGAAAATTGGTGTGCACTATCCCAGGGTCACAGACTATTATCATGCAAAGTTTGGTCATAATCAGACCAGTGGTTTAGACTGTAGAAGAGTATAACATACACAGGTTATGACCTTCATAGGATATGATCTTGAGGACCTTTGAGCTTCTGGTAGTCAGAGACCATCATCATACCAAGTTTGGTCATGATCAGTTGAGTGGTTTTGGCTGTAGGAAAGTATACATTCATACATAGGCTATGACCTTGATAACCTCTGGTCTTGAAAATGTCTCACTTGTCAAACACCTTTAGTAGAATTATTTTAATTAGCTCTTTTTTTATATCATAGGCCTACTTAGTTTCCTTCTACCTTGATTTCATTATCATTTTTACACCCAATTAAGATATTATTTTTATCAAGACATTTCCTTCTGATAACAGATTCATTCATCACCAAATATACTTACATTCACCAAAATACTGGATTTTATCTATTGGGCTTAGGGTTAGGGTTATATACACTTTCAATGATAGTGAGTAATTTTAAAAAGATTTAGACTGATAGATGGATAAAAAGCTCGCGTTCAAGTTATTTGGACTTCTACTTTAATCTATAGCATTATCTTCAGGGCATTTTAGCTGATGTGCCCTTCAGCTTTTTTAAAGGAGCTGAGAACTTAACCCTTTATGAACTTTATGTGAGTAGACAGCTCAGATCATGAAGGGGGGGGCCACTTTGCCTAGCGGGTAGGCAGTCAGACCTTGGAATCGTAATTTTTTGAGTTCAAATCCTTGCGGTTCCATTTGGATTCATAATTTGACTAATACCCTTGGAAAAGGTATGAATCCCTACATTTCCTCCGGCTAAGGGTTAAATAACATTGAAATGTTAAAAAGGGTTAAATAACATTGAAATGTTAAAAAAAAAATATGTGTGGATAAAAATAGAATTTATAAAAAAATCTTTGTTCTCAACATTTAATGATTTGAAAAGATTGATATGGTGTAAAAAAATTTAAAAAAAATAAAAAATAAATTATGAAGTACTGTGTTAATTATATCTTTTTAGTTATTTTTGCCTGCGGGCAGTAATAAACAAAATGTTGCTTCAAAATCTCCAAGACAAAGCTAAATTTCAAACCATCCGATTTAGTTTGATTGTTCCTTTTGTGTTTAACGGCACATCAACCCTTTTAGGTCATTTTAATGCCGAGAACAATTAAGATGAACATTATCTTTTTACACACAGTTTTTTTATTTATGCACAAGTTGCATTATTTAATCCATAGTTGGAGGGAAGATGGAGATTCATACCTTTCCCAAGCGTATTGGTCGATATGATAACATAGGACGAACTTGGATTTGAACCTGTGTACTATGGTTCTGAAGTTCGATTGTTTATCCATTGGGCCACGTTGAACACCCCATATGATTTAGAACAGAACATAATTCATTTCAAGTTAAGTTTTATTCATTATTTAACAAAACAAACTATTTCAAATAATTTTTCCACTGAGTTGTTAAAAAATCTAATTTGCATGCCTAGGTTTTAATGATTATGGACAGAAAATAAAAGAAAATTGTGTACAGCTCTAATGGCTCAGTTGGTAGAGAATCAGAATTTTAAAATAAAAATAATGAAGGCAATCCAAAAGTCTGGGGTTTTAGTTCAAACCCAGGTAACATGTTTTTGTTTTAACTTCAGAGGAGCCATGATAAATATAAATAAATAAACACACGGTTTATTTACAGTTTATAGTATATTGGATACATTTTTTCAATATGTATTGACTAAATACAAAATAAAGAAAATGAATAAAATCTTATGGATATTATACAAAAATATAATTATGAATACAAACTTACTTGGGTTTTTTGAGCATTGGTTTAAAACATTCATTGTCTGTAATATAGTAAAGTAGTTGTTTGGTAAATTGTGAACTTTTTTTTATCCAAGAAATGTCCTCATCATCACTGTCTTCAAATTGATCATCATCTGCTAATAAACTTGAAGTATTTCTCGAGTTTTGTTTAGTCACAAACTTAGATGCACACTGAAAGAAAAAAGAATTCATCCAAATTACTAATCAGGATATTTCATTTTGTAGAAGATATTCATACTTTAATTATGAACTTATTTCAATTTGTATGGTAAATTTATATTTACCTTTTTAGCTAAACTAATATTTCGCATGAACCTATTTTATAACATTAAATTTTGATTTAAAAATTGGGTTTTTCAATCTGATTTAACTTTGAAAAAAAAAGATTTTCTTTTTTTATTTCTGTTCTTGTTTCTAATAAATTATTCATAAAAATCACAAACTAAAGACTTACCTCTAAGCCTAAAAACCTTCCATCAAATGTACTGGTTACACGGGGTGCAGGTTCAAACCATTCTGGTGTTTCACCGAGCATATTCTTCAATGATTTTGTAGAAGCCAAACTTACAGAACCTTGGCATCGAGCTAAGATTAATGCCTAATGAAAAAACAAAATATTTTTTTTAAATGATTATGAATTGACAAAATATTATCAAATAATAATTTCATATAAAAATTAAGGTTTACATAGGTAAAATTTACGGAAAAATTTTTCATGATTTTATATTTCATTTAAAGAGAAATTATCCTCACCACTTCTACAGATGATTAATAGTAATCAGGACTCTACATTGCGAGTGATTTTTCCAATTGGCGACTAAAAATAATAAAACACTTATCTTTTGAAGACTGTTTTTTTTTTTCACTGCTTATCTTTCAAATACTGAGTAAAAATGTCTTTTCAAGCTTAAATAATAAATGGTTTAAGAATAGAAAATAGAACAATATACTCTAATTCTTAACTAGGCTGTTTAAAAAATAATATCTTGAGAAATTCAAAAACATTTATGTAAAAGAAAAAGTATTCTAAATAGATTATAACGTTTTTAAACTGTAACTAAGTTTTGAATTATTGGTTTATTCATGACATTAGAATGAAATAACATATGGTTTTGGCTACTAACTTTTCTATTTGGCTAATAAATGAAAATATTTAGTTGTCAAAGGTCAACTGAAGATAAATTTGTCCGTAGTAATCCTGGTAATGTTTTTTTTTTTCCTGTGATAATCTAAGAAATATAATTTATCTAAAATTATTGAATACCAAATTCATGAGTTGATAAACTTGTAACACTTTCATAATCTATCTCTATTATAATAATCACCGATGTGTATATTTGTTTGTATTTATCAATTTACTTATATTTTTATTTGTATGCATTGTGTCACACACTGAAGACATTAGATTTTTTTTTATTTGTAGGCCATTCAAATGCAAATAATTTGAATTTATTATCCTTATTTCATACTCTTATACAAATTTACTATGTTTATTATTATCTTACTTACATTTTTATGCTGTTATCTTTTATGGCTTTCACATGCTAGTTTAACAATAATAGCAGCATACTTGATTACAAGTATAGCAGATCTAATAAGGAGACATGCTTTTTGACTAATTACTCAATTGTGCACCTAAAGGTTTTAGCATAAAACTACACATACATTCCAAGAATACATAATTAAGTCAGGAAAATGGTCACACTCGAATTCGAGGGACGAACTAATAATAATAGTAATAACACATATATTCCCCATTAGATTAGAGAACTCTGATACATAAGATTAACATACAAGATTAGTGATCCATTTAGACAAATGAGACAAGTTAATCATTGACAGCCAATTGTTTATGTAATCTCATGGCTTCTAAACATGTTTCGTATACCTAATTTTACTCATCTTTAATCATTTATACAGTTAAAATGCATTTGCTAATCTATACTGTATAATAAAGACAACCATCTTTTTGTTTATTTATATACATTATTAATTTTAATATTATAAAATATTGTTTAACTCTTATCTTTAAAAATTTTGAACATATTATTTTCTATTTTTGTAATGGTTTGAGTTTTTATTAAAAAAAGGTAAAATTCAACATTAAAAAATCTTATTAAAAAAAAAATTTTGTTCATTTTGTTAGAAGTTTAAAATAAAAACAAACAAAAGTAACAACTCTTGACCTCTTCTTCTTCTTCAGCGGTTCCAATATGCACAGGTTGGGGAGGGGGGACACCAATTCAGCAAAAAATTCCATGACAAAATAAATATCCCATAGAATATTTAAATGGTGATATTTTCCAAAAATCTTTTTTAATGATAATTCCTACCTTCAAATTTTTTTTTAAATAGAAAAGAAAAAAAAAAAGTTATAACGGAGTAATTCTATTCCTTTAGGCTGACCCAATTTTGAACTAAAAACGTTTCTATTTGAACTTATAACTGAATGTAAAATTCATTTAAAGAATGTACACAAAACTTACATGATCAGACCACCAATTGACATCAAGTAAATTTGTAGATAGAACCAAATCTAAAACAGAAGAAAAATATATTTATTTGTTTGAATTTGTAAGATATATCTTGATTATTATTCTAATTCAAGTGATTTGGACTTCAAATGAACAGGAAATCTTAATACTAACGTAAATAGCAAGTTTGTTGAGGGAAACTGAAAATCTATTTATTATTCATGATCAAAAAAAAAAAAAAATATCAAAGTACTCATGCAAAAGTATTCAACATGTATAGCTTTTTTATTTCAAGATTTTTTTTTTCTAAGAAAACTGCCATAATATTTTAAAAGCCAAAAATTATTTAAGTTAATAACAAACAGTCCCACAAGCATTCAAATTTTCAAGTTCCAGCCCTATCAGCCATTTTTACATCTCTAAATCAAATTAAATTTGTTCCAGAGATCGAAATACACCATATATCAAATTTCAAGTCTCTAGACCAAAGATTGGCAAAGTAAATTAGTAAAGTGAGAACAACATTTTTCTTAAAAAATAAAAAAAAATTTTGGAATTACAAAAAACAGCTCAAGATGAACACAAAAGAAAGACCGAAGTAACCCATGAGAAAAGCTGGGCAATATTTCTAGTGAATGATAAATGAATGCTTTGAATACTTTTGAGTTTTTTTTTCTAATAAATAATGAAAAATGAAGAGATTTTTTAATATTCTATTCGAGGCTTGTTATTTATGTTAAGGATTTCTTGTTCATTTTTGTTAAAAAAAAAACGTTCAGAAGAAGATTTGATATTTTAAAAATGAACAAATTAATTGAATTCTTTTGCATGAGATTGTAATTTGTCATCTGTTAAGAAAAATAAATTTAATTTCATACCAATCTAAAGAATTGAATTATTATAGTATATAACTAGCAGAAGTACATGAAAATGATCAGTGCAAGCTGAGTTATCTTTTCTTTTAATAAGGTAATTTTATAATAGGGATAAAAAAAAAACTGAAAATTTTAAATAACTTGTTGAAGTAAAAAAAAAAAAGTCTTTCACATTTAATAAAAACTTAAAATATTAAATCTGACGATTTCATTTTTTTTTTTGCAATGTAATTAACTTAAAAGATAGACAGCAATCAAATAATCATTAAAAATATTTTGCACAGAATTTTCTGTTGACACCGATTAACAGCCTTGTAAAATGAAAATAAACTAACAGATTAAACGAATAAGCTCAGAAAAATTGCTATATTATTATTTTTTTTAACTTTTACATTAAGTTTAGAATGGAGAAATATGCAATGTAAAAAATAACCTTTTGTTTATCCCCCACCTTTAAAAAAAAAAAAAAAAGGTATTATGTTATAGATTAGAATAAATTTATTCACACTAGTTTTTCTTTTTGATTACTGTACAAATTTCCATTGATTCCAATTCATAATTTTACGATTTTATTATAAAAGATTAATACCTTTTAAGAGTTTTCTTTTTTGTGGCTTCTCAAGAAATTCTGGATTTAGTTCATCATGACAAGGCTGAAGTAAAAGAAAAGAAAATCTAATTAATTTATCATTGACAAAAAGCAATCATTAAAATAATAAACACAAAATTTATTGGTATTAAAAATACTAAATATTCTAACAGGGCATTTTAAAAATAAATATTTTTTCAGAATCCTTAGGATGAGGCTTGTCCCAATAATATTGTCATTAACTGAACTCAAAATAATTCTTCTCCATAGTAAGGGTTCTTTGTTTCTTACTAATAGAGTTTAATAACTTAACTAATTCAAAATGTTTTGAAAAATAAATTTATAAGATATATCAGAGATTGTCAAAGCCAATAATAATATAAAAAATATTAGTGAAATTTAGCATAATAATTTTTTTTCAATATATCTTTGTTCTTGTGATAAAATGAATGAGCAATCAAAATTCTTTGTTTCCAATGCGAAAAAATATCTATGAAATACTACCATGTTATAACCCCAACCAGTAAAAAATTCTGGGATTATCATTTTTGATAATATTTGGTTAAGAATTACCTGTTGTTCATGAGTCCAAGATTTTCTCTTTTTTAATGAAGGAACATCCCACAGTACAAGTTTTCCTGAATAATAGAGAGTTGCCAATTGTTTTTGGTTTGGGGAAAGAGACATTTTAAAAATACTGTCCTGAAAAGAAATCAAACACAAATTGAAATTGAATAATACAAACAGATAAATAAGATATTCCACATAGATGTTTAAAAAACATTCATTTAGAAAAATCTATAGTGCATTCAAAGAGATTTTGTTTTCTAAAAATAGAAAGATTTGGGAAAAAGGTTGGCAGGACAAGATAAGACTTAAATTCAGATTTTTAAGATATACTATGTTTATTTGCACTATTCATCAGTTTTCTATAAAATTCTATGGTTATTCTGTGGTCTGAGTTAATGAATTAAAGGAATGAATGGCACAACTATAAATATCCCTCAAATAAAGGTTCAACAATTAATTGAGGATAACAAAAATGAATGATATAGACGTAAGTTCATTTTCATTTGAAATTTAAAAAAAAAAGAAAAATGGGTTCCCTTACATTTACAAAAATAATTTACATATGTCTACATGGTAGTATTTTTTTTCATTCATACAAAAAATTAAAAAGATAAAAAAAAATAAGTAGTCAGATGTCAACTAAACCAGTGTGAATGACAAAATATTCTAGAAAATCAAAAAGGATCTCAAAATGCCAATATTCATTTTTTGTGGTGATTACTACATTTCCACAAAGTTTACTCAAAGTTAATTAAGGATTCGGTATTTGTTAAAGCAGATTCTGTATACCCATTATATTATAATGTAATAATATAATATAAAATCATATTTTTGGGAAAATAATTACCTTAGAAATAGATAATTAATACACATGAAAATTTACAAGAAAATACTTTGAGAAAACCAAATAAATCAGACCAATGGTCAATTTGTAAAGAATACTTCCTTTCAAGAATTATTTTTATTTCATGATTAGAAGAACCCAAAATTATATACAAAATTTAATTAATCAAATTTACTTAATTTACAATCAAAGAAATAGAGTTTGTTGTATTAAATTCTACTTACTTTGCTAGTTTGCCAAAATAATTTTGGTAAAGTCATTAGCTGCTTTATGAAGCCCTTTTGTGTTGACTGTTATATAAAGAAAAAAAAACAGTGAAAAATAAGTTTGTAATAAAGTAGAAAAATGTTAACAAAAAAGTACTAAAATAATAAAGATATGTACATTTTCAAACATATTGTATTAAATAGAATTTTTATTTGAAATAATTTTAATTCAAAATTGTTTTTGTTTTCTAACAAGAAACTTGGTTGTGGGGTTGACAATAAGATGTTGTTTTTTTTAAGAATTATTGATTTTTATATTAGAAAAAGATTAAAAATAAAACTGGAGGATGTCTTTTACTTGTTAAGGTTATCTTATTTAATAGTCAGTTTATAAGTGATGATTATAAAAGAATATAAACATTGCATTGAGTTGATAGCTAAAAAAAGTGATTTTGGGAAATTGCTTATGGACAATTTAATAAGCATGAAGGGATCTAAACATCAGGGCTTCAACTCTTTAACATTTATTGAACATATATGTGGCTTGCAGCATAGCCAGATGTTGTCCATGTATCTCAGAAAATTTTAGCTATGGCCAAAAATGAGAAAAACTGCTGATCATTTTCAACGCGGCTACTGCATTTTTCAAGTGATTTTTATGATTAATCATTTAACTTGTGCACTGAAAAGATGTCCATAAAGATTCAAATTGTGAGAAAAAACAGATTTGTAAGTGGGCAGAATCAATAAAAATACTTCAACCAAAGGAAGTGTTAGGTGAAAGTTCAACTACAACTTTCAAACTGTGCAGTACATTTCCACTTCACTCAATATAACTCCTATTATCTGTCATTGAATTTTCATGATAATTAAAAGGACATTACCTTTTTGTCTGAAAAATGCTCCAAAATTAACCCAAACTAGATAAACAATGGGGAAGGGGATAAAATGAGCTAGAGATAAAAAAAAGTATGCATTGACTGGGTTTAACTATCGATTTATGCCTCTAGAAAGTTTAAATAGCTTAGCTTGAAAAATGAAGATGTGCATAGGAAGCAGAAATCATATCACACTACAGACAGACATACAGAAAGCCTTAAAGTCTTAGATAAGGGATTCCATGTGAAAGGAAAACCGTAAAGAGAAAAAAAAAACCTTAAAAGAAAATAAAAACCAAAAAGGAAGAATATAATAATAGCCAACTTACTTTTTGTAGATCTTCCTCATAATCTGTCACTAGCTTATAATGTGGAGATGATGATAATATCCTCCATAAACTAAGGCCATGTTGTTCTGCTTCTAACATTGAATCATCAATGCCAGCTGCAATGGGAACATGGCCACCAATGATCAACAGACTGTGTACAGGAAGATAAAGTACGGAAGTTACTCCTTGTGGATGATGAAAGGCGAAAGTGAAAGAATGTACCAATTGATATTGACCGTTGCGGTTTACTAAATATTTATACAGCTCACCAGTAAAGGTAATTACCAAAAGAATTGCTGTTCTGCAAAAAAAATAAAGAAAAATCTTGAATGACATAAAACAATTGTTGAAGATAATTTTGTTTTAGATTCCAAACATAAATTAATATTTTATGCTTTTTCTATTAATGGAGAAGTTAAATTTAGTGGAGATATACTTCAAATTTATAATGCATAAATAATCAATTAATATAAAGGATTTGATATTCTGTATTTTTCTACTAATGGAGAAGTTAAATTTAATGGAGATATATTTCAAATTTATAAAACTATGAACAATGTATTTATACAAAGGACTAATCTTTGATGTTTCATGATGCATCAAAGTATCATTTATGATCAGTTAAAATTTACCCAAAATGAACACACTGTCCAATTTTATATAGGTTTTTATAACACACCTGCTATATATCATTAAATTGACAAATGACATAATTCTGGAACCATATGGGTGTTATTGAAGTTAAAAGACTATAAATCAAAATATAAATAATATGGTGAAATATAAACTAAATTAATTTTCAAATTACAGATTTTTTCAAAAAATATGTTTATGGATAAACAATAGAAAACAAAAACAAGTTTTTAAAAATCTTAATTAGGCTTTAAATTTATATCTTTAAAATATACTAAAAGTAAACAAGATAATTGTTGTTTTACTGATAAGGTGGTTACTATTTTTCAAATAAAAGTCTAAGAAACTGTATAATAGAATTTGTTTCTTAATTAGACTTAATAAAAAAAGAAAAATAATATTAACTAAAATCACAACTTATTACAATGGTATTAAATCAGTAAAAAAATAATTCTCTTTCTCTCTCTCTCTCTCTAAATATATATGTATAAATATATAATTTTTTATTATAGAATAGCTGTCATACATACCCTTCTTTAATATCTTTATTGTCCAAAAAGACAAGACCTGCAATACCTTTGGTTAAATTTGAAGGAAAACTTGAATTTATATAAGATTTTCCATTATCAATCTAAAAATAAGAAAATGTAACCTTATAAAACATCAAAATACTTTCTCTTTATCTTTCGCAGAATAATGACATGTATATATTTTTTTAAAAATTGATATTTGAACCCTTTATACAACTTATGGTTGGTGGATATCAGTAGAAGTGTAGCAATGTGCTGAAAATAATAGTTTTTTGTTATAAAAAGAGATTAAAAAAAAATGAGAAAATTAGCAGTTGTTCGTCTCTTCATCAGAAATTGGACACTTTGTAATAATGTTTTTGTAGTTCAATTTTTACTGTTTATTATGTTTTGTTTTTAGTAATAATGACCACACATTATTCATTTTCCTTCCTGTCTGATCTTAAATTATTCCTACACATTTATTATTAGAGAATTATTTAACACATTTTCTTACTTTATTTAACACATGTTAAAGACCTAAGAGTCCTTGACAAAAATCTCTTGTGTATAACAACTAAGAAGAGGATAATAATCCATAAATCTAATATTTAAATTAGTCTTTTTAATAAAAATTAAGTTTTTCAATTAATAATTCTTATTTAATTCTAAATCAAAAATATTCTACAGTCTTGCTCAAGAGTTGCTTTGATTCTTCTTTTGTGCCTATTTTCATCTGTGTTTTTGTAATACTAACTTTTTTTTTCCTAAGAAAACCTGCTGTAATTTTTTGAAAGCTGAAAATTATCTTAGTAAACTGCTGTTATATTTACAGCCCCATGGACAGCGATGGTGGGGCATTCATAAAAGCTCGGGCTATAGAATCGTAGTACACGAGTTCAAATCCAAGTCAAAACCATTACTTTCACTTTAGCAGTCTCAGGCAGATGGGGCTCATTAACACGGGAGAGCAGTTCATCTAGGTGAAGGGTAACACCTAATGTAAAAAGCCTGGGTAAGGGCACCTAAAAATGGCCTTGTGCCAAACTTGGGTTGGTGCTCACCAAGTAAATATAAATATAATATACGTTCACCAAACGATAGTAAATTGTACGTCCGTTCCTATTCAAAAGAAGACTGTTCGTGCTAAATTGATCTTGAGCGCTCTTTTAGTTGGAAAGTTATTCAACTTCTAACAGAATTGGTTTAATGTTTCCTTGTCGAATAATAAACGTCAAGAGAGAAATTAATCTTTGTTGATTTTAATATAATAACAAAATTGCTCTTCAGACATCAGTAAACGAAGAAGTTCTATTTCTGTCTTTTAACTAACTTCATGAATCAACTGCAATTTGCTTATTTTACGGCATATCAACCCTTTTAGATCATTTAACATTCTTTTATAAGCGATCTTTTGACCATGCTTATGTTTATTTTGAATTATACAAAATATAATTATATTTTTATGTTGTTGTTGGTAACGTTATTTTTCAACTCTTTTTTTTTTTTTTTTGAAAAAAAAACGTTACCAACAACAACATAAAAAAATGAACAGGATTCGAAATTCATTTTCTTTTTTAAATATATAATCATATCTGGATGGAATATGAGGATTTATGCCTTTCCCATGGGGCATTATCTGTTTGGTTATTGAATTGTTTTTTTTTATTTTAAAGAATATAAATATTTTAAGGCCATTCAAGGCCGAAAATAACAATATTTATGTGCATTTTTTGTCCACGCAGAGACTTTTGGATAGGATGTTGTGGTTTATATCTTTGCTTCTTTTATTATCAGAGGAAGGTTAACACCCTCTGTTTACATGTATTGTAGCATGTCTACATCGGCTTTTGCTCTATTTTCTTTTTTTCCTCCCTTTCACTGTCTCGGGCAGATGCGGCTCGTGAACTCAGGTGATCAACTCATCTAGTTGAAGAGTAACACTGAATTAAAAAAAAACGGGTATATAGACCACATAAAAATGGCCATGTGCCTAACTTGATTTGGTGCTCTACTAAGTAAATATGATACTTTATAGAGCCACAGTTCCTAAACAGTAAAAAAGAAGCCACTCAGATTAGGACAGTGAATATTCTGTAGTATATTTATCACCAGAAATATCTTTTTATTTATTTATCAACATTCACATCACAAAACCCAGGTGTTCTCCACCGACGTTGTTACAAAGATAGATTATTGCCAAAGATTTTATACTAAAAAATAACTTATCAAATTAAAGCTAAGTTGAGAATTATTAACTTTTTGATGTAAAGGTACAAAATTGCAAAGTTTATATGGCTGTATGATACGTTTTTATTATTTTTTTGGTAATATTTCGGAATTAAAATTCCATTTTCAAACCAGGGGCTCACAAGTGCTTCTTATATATAAAAACGCATCATACAGCCTTATAAACTTTGCAATTTTGTACCTTTACATCAATAATTTTTATTTGTTTAATTCAGTCTTATACTAAAAATCCAACTCTCTGTTTATTGATGGAAAACTGATCTAAACTGCTTTAATTTCTGATCGTCCTTTATCATTTTACCTAATCCAATTCCCAGAATTATTTGTATGCTTTAATCGATGATGCCTCTCCCTTTAGTTGTTGTTGTTGCCTGCCACCCCATCTCCCTCTTCCTTCAGAGAGAAGAGTCAAACACTCTTTCTCTCTCTCTCTTTTAAAATGAAAACATTAATTGCTCTTATCAAGACTGTGTTGATGTCAAGTTTGCCTGGCAGACATATGTCACTTAGTGAATAAATAATGCCAATTAGCAGATTGGATTTGCATTAGAAATGCATTAAGCTCGTCTCAAGTTGCTCATGTAAGACATCTGTGTAAACATTGACTAGTAGAGAGGCTCAAGTGCCTATTACACTCATTATTAGTGGTAAACAAAATAAGGCTAAAAACAAACATGGATTTCCTGGTTTTAAAACTTTTAGTTTTTGTTACATAATGATACCAATGTTACATTTAAATGCATTAAGGATCTTGAGTATTTTAGAGAGCTTTTGGTTAGAAATGGATTTGAAAATTAGGTTTTTTTAAAATTATTTTTACTATATTTTCTTTTGTAACATTTTTTTTTTACTTTCTTTGGTTATCATAATTGATTTATTAGTGGTGTGAAAATATTTACTGGTAAACTAAATCCTAATAAAATAATTATATGTATTTGAAAAGATTTATCAGTTTTTCATCAATAAACAGAGTTGGATTTTAATAGAGAATTGAATTAAGCAAATAAGAATTAGTTTTGTATCAATTTTTGAGAATTAGTGAAAAGATTTATTTTAAAATAAGTTAATAGCAAGTAGCAGATGTGGAGTAAGGACCAAAAATGCAATGGGCCCCTTTTCCCAATTTTTTTATGGTTGAAAGCCACATTAATGATTCGTGCATCTTGGATTGAATAAGAAAAAAAAGAAGAAATTTAGTTTAAGATTAGTGTTGGGATGAATTCAAATATTCTTTTTGTTTCCAATTCCAGGAAAATGTTGATTAACCATTCTGATACAAAATACGATTCCGATTCCTTGCCCATTTTGCTTCTACTCCATTTTTCAGCGAAGATACTTTGTCTTCTCAAATTTTTGAATGTCATTATCTTTATTATTTTTTTTTTATCTTCACAATGTTTTGGCTGGTGAACCCTTCAGCCTTCTCCAAGTTATTAATCTTTGAAACTTTTATGCCTTAAATGGGAGTTATCTCAGCTTGGCCGATAACTATTCTGCTAGTTTAAATATAAAACTCAAGTTGAAAAATTTCCTTAATTTTTTTTAATATTTATAAGATAATAATATTTATGATGGTTCTTTAGCCAAATAGTTAACAATTTTTGATTGGCAGGTTTTGATATGAACAAATTGCAAATAAATATAATGTTTAATAATATCTCAAGTAAATTGTTAATTTTGTTAGTAAGTAGATCATTAATTACTTTTAATATTGATTGATTGATTTAATCTGTATATTGACTTGCATTAGTTCATTAAATTCTGAAAATTGTTTTAATTTGCTCTCAGTACTGTGCTTAGCTACTTTGTGGCCCCGATGCAGAATACGCCTTGCAGCCCCTTTACCCTAAAAAGGGCAAGTTACCCCCCCCTCAAAATACATATATATGTACATACATATACAAATATATATCGAGAGAGATTGGCAGAAAGAAAGATGGATTGATAGATGTATATTTTAAGTGTAATAATTATTTTCTAATTGATCTTAACAATTAATTATATTGGTAATTTTTTGCAATGACCAAAATAATTCATTTTTTAGGATTAATTAGAAAATCATTATCACACTTGAAATATACATCTATAAATCTATCTCTCTTTCTGTCTAGGGTCTCTTGATATATATATATGTATGTATATATGTAGTCAAAGGCTCCAGTATGTTTTTTTTTGGGGGGGGAAACTTGCCTCAATGGGTAAAGGGGCCGCAAGGCGTATTCTGTGATAGGGTCGCTAAGTGGCTAAGCACGGCACTGTGTCAGATCTTTCTTCAATAATCTCCTTATGCCTTTTGTATTTAATAGGAAAAGTTCTTATCATTCCTGAAGGATCACTTACTGATTCTTAATTCTCAAAATGATTAATTATTTTCTTAATTCCCTTAGCTTATTCATTTCTCTAATTGTAGATCCTTGAATTATATAATGAAATTTTACAATTTGTTCTTTAGTGATATAATTTCCAATTTTTCAGTCATAGGCTTTCCTTATAGATCAATCTGAAACATTGATAAAATCAAATCTCGATTAAAAAAATCTAAAGGAAGGTCCACTTGGCAGGTAGTCAGACTTCGGAATTGTAATACACGAGTTCGAATCCTAGTCATTCCATTTCCATTCATAATTGGACTAATATCCTTCAGAAAGGTATGAACCCCCACATTCCCTCTAATAATGGGTTAAATAGTGCACATCATGACATTTAAAAATACTTGTGGACAAAAAGAATATTTACAAAGAAAATTATTGTTCTGGGCATTAAATGACCTAAAGAGTTGGTATGCCGTAAAAACAAGAACATTTACAATAAAATTATTGTTTCTAATAGCTTAATATTATATTTTCTTGGTCAAGCTCAAAACTAAGTTAGGCACAAGGCCATTTTTACATGCCCATTATATCGTTGGGATTTTGCAATTAGTGTTCCTCTTCACCTAGAAGAGTTACTCCCTTAAGTTACTGAGCCAACTTAAAGTAAAGGCTGGGTTTTGACTGGGATTTGAACTCATGTAATACAATTCTGGAGCCTCCTTCACTGCTCAACCTAATAGGTTAATATGCCATTAAAAAAAAAGAAGTTAAGAAAAATTGCAAGTTGTGGTGCACCCTGTTTATAAAAGAGATCATAAAGCAATATTAAAAAACTTCAAGAATAAACAAGTAACCTATGAAAATTTGTGACTGTGAAAATAATGGATAAAGAGGTAAAATTCCAATTAGACTCAGGGTCTGACCTGACGATCCTAAACATAGAAACATGGAAAAAAGTTGTGGTGCACCCTGTTTATAAAAGGGATCATAAAGCAATAATAAAAAACTTCAAGAATGAATCCAAGTCCTTAATTTAAACATACAGGGTGTCTAAAAAAATGAACTCACAAATATAAAAAAAATGTACCCACGCTTCGAATGACAAAAAATCCTTTATATATTAACATACAGTGAAATGGGATAGCTTCGAATTTATATTTGTGAGTACATTTTTTATATTAGTGAGTACATTTTTTTATATTTGTGTGTATATTTTTTTGAGACACCTTGTATATAAAAAGATTATATATGAAAGCCTTTTTGTTTTTGATTGGAGCCATTTCTTTACAAATAAGATTTAACGTTAAGCAATTAATCATATTTATTCAACAATCAAAAAACAATTGCGTATAAAAAAAAGAAAAGAAAAAATCTCTTAATCTTTGTATTTAATTATCATTTGAAATTAATTCAAATTTAATTGATCTGCACCTTTTCTTCATTAAATATTCACCTTGAAGCAGATTTTTTGAAAACGATCTTTCTTTTTTATATTCTGTGTTTTTTATTTATTCTTTTCTGTTTGAGAAAAATGCAAAAAAGAAAAAAAAAATAACACAACATAAAACAGAAAAACAACCCCCCCCTCAAGACTATAAGGTTAGATATGAAACGGCATTAAATCAAATTTGTATACATACAATTTCTTCGTCTGTAGGCAGTTGTTAATTTTTCAACTGCCTTTTGGCAAAAAATAAGAATATGTCTTCTCAGCATTGCATTATCAACTTTCTCTTAAGAAGAATAACACTATGGATTGGTTGGAGGGAAATACACTGAGATGTTACATACATCAAATCAGATATTGAATGGTAAACATAAACAAATGGCAATGTATTTAAAAAAAAAAATCACCCACAGCTATTTACTTACTTATCTATTTATTCATTTATTTTTATTGTTTTTAAGTGATATAATGCTTTTATTTCCAAATAATTTCACATATACAAACTTATATATGGTTACAATTACATAAAGTATAATTTATAAAGATTAAAACAAAAGTAAAACCTAACATCTGGTATATGTTATTTCATACAGGATGTCCAAAAAGTTACTGTGCACTATGGTAACATAGAAATTTCATTAATCTAATCAACAGTAAATTTTATTATGTTTAATCATAAAATTTTGACTATACAATTTTTACCAATAAAATATTTTTAGTATTGCAGCTTATCTTAAAGAAAATGCGTGAAATGTCCTCCATTAACTTTGAGACATTATTTTCTACTGCACTTAAACTTTTTGAATACTCTTTATAAGGTTTAAGCAATATTAATCTGGAGGGTACAGATTTAATCTTAAAAAAAAGCTATGAATACTTAATATAGTTTGACATAAAACCAGTTAAAAGTTATTCAATGTAGAGTATACAGACATTTCATCATTTAACATATAATCACCCGCCATTAATTACAGACATGTAATCACTAGACATTTAATCACATAGTTTTTTCCTCATGTGGGAACTTTATCACCAGACAGTTAAGCATTTAATCACGTACCCAAAAATAAGTCATAATGTAAAAACATCCAAACCCTATAGATTTAAAAATAACCCCAAAATTGTCAAGGGCACTCTATGATTTTAATGTAATAAAAACATAATCACATAAATGACATTATCATATAATTAAACACTTATTTTTGATGTTTTTACATTATCACTTCTTTTTTGAGGGCGTGATTAAATGTCTTTGAGTCTGGTGCTAAGTGTCCACATGATGAAAAAACTATGTGATTAAATATCTAGTAATTACATTCCATGATTAATGATTAGGTGAATAAATATTGGGTGATGAAATGTCACTAAATCTGAGTGTAGACAGTTTACCCTTTCAATAGAATAACACAGTTACTGTAATTCCCAGTGTTTTGTGACAGCAGTCTTGATTATTATATTAACTACATTAATACCATGAATCCCTCTAGTATACTAATTACAAAATGTACACATCTATTATACTAATTATAAAATGTACACATCTATTATACTAAGTATAGAATATACACATCTATTATACTAATTTTTAGAATATACACATCTACTATTCTAATTATGAAATGTACACATCTATTATACAAATTAGAATATACACATCTACTATTCCAATTATAAAATGTACACATCTACTATTCCAATTATAAAATGTACACATCTATTATACGGATTATAAAATGTACACATTTATTATACCAATTATAAAATGTACACATCTATTATACTAATTATAAAATTTCCTTGGCATGATGGGTATCCTTTCTGAATTAATTTTCTAACTAAACATACACACAAAGAAAGAATACACATTCATAGATTATTGTATGAACATTGTTATACACATAACCACATAGATCCTTTTATATTACTCTTTTATGTTGAATAAATATTTTGTTTGTAAAAGTTAATGACCCCTTTTTTTTCTACAAGTGGTCTTGACAGATGTCCTACTTGTGCTACTCAATATTGGAGCAGTTTTGACCCAAGTAAAGACTAATAATATTAAGTGGGTTCTTATTGTTGTACGTGTCATTTTCAGAAGATCTAACATCTCCACCATCCTTCAGTCTTTTCCCAAAACTGCTGATATTGACAAGGAACTTTTGTAAAAAGAGACCTTCCTATCTTCCAGCTGTGTGGTTGGGTTCTGGTTTTGTAGCTCAATTTTTTTTTTAACATATCCACTTTTACTGTCATTTCACCGAAGTTAAGGATCGTAGAGTCTGTTCAGAACTAAGCAGGGTGACCACTTAGGAATCACAGTTGTATGGTCAAGTCATGTTGGAGACACCAAATCTTGCTAGATCACCTAAGTTAAGTCACATAGAGCCTGGTCAGTACAAAGATGGGTGACCACTTAGGAATCACAGTTGTATAGTCAAGTCACGTTGGAGACACTGGTTCTCGCTAGATCACAGTTAAGTAACATAGAGCCTGGTCAGTACTAAGATGGGTGACCACTTATGAATGTCAGGCTGGTTGGTGATTAGTGATATGATCAGTTGAATACATTCAGCATTTGAACTGAAAGACCTTCCCTCATCCCAACCCTCTCCCTCACAATGACCGACCAGTGGTTATAAATGTCCTCAGAGTTATTCCTAGACTGGGAGTCTCAGGATAGTTTGAGGTTGGGAAAAACTCTATAACAACAGGAAAACTGATCTAAGCCCAGGAGAGGTCTTCCTGTTCAACAACAATAACTGTTATTTCATTTGGAAAACAGTTTTTTTTTTTGTTTTATGCTTATTTGTATTATTAATAGGTTGTTAGTGAACTAAGATTTAAAAGAGTCATTCTTTCCCCAAGAGTAATAGATCAAATGTGATTCTATTGGAATGACTGGGATATGAACTATAACATTACAGCTGACTCATAAAAGGTTTGAATTTGGAAAAAAAAAAAAGAGAAAAAGAAAATGGTTGTAGCCTGAATTGGTTTGTAGTACTATTTTCATCATTGCAATTGTCTTATTGGGACTTTCTAAATATACAGACTTGTCAGAGTTACCATTGTAATATTTACCCCTTTTTTAACCTTTAAAATAAGATCTTCATTTTCTATATTTACATAATGGAGTGAGTACATCGAATTGAGTAAACTGGTAACTCACCTGTTGTTGGTCTGGGATCTCAGAGAGTACTAGCCTTTGTTGCTAGCAGGTCAGGGATTGGTTAGAGAGAGAGAGAGGAGAGAGGGAGAGATAGGAAGAGAGATAGATAAAAAGCATTCTGGGCAGTAATTCTTTGACTACAGTTTAGGTCAAGGATAAGGGAAAAGAAAGGGCCAAAGAGTTATTGTAGATAGGTAGAATAGTATTATTTTTGGCCTACTTCTCTGGAATTTGGATAGAGGGCTATTAGGATCATTCCAACAGACTCTTTACCAAAGTTATTTAAGTTAGAATGATACTAAGAATTCGGGTGCATATTAAAAGGGCATTTACTGAAAGTGATTGTTTGAGTGATTGATTGATTTAACCAGCATATCGACTCTCATTAGGTCATTCAATGCTAAAAACAATTTTAATTTCTCTACCTAGTTTACTTGTTTGACAGTTTTTGCTTGCTTATTGAACAAATAAAAAATATTTAATTAGAATAGTTTTAGTGCAATTCTTATTGCCTGATTCATTTATTTATTTGAATTTTTTTTTTTCTATCAGGGGTCTTGCTAATAATCTAAAGATAATCCTGACACACCCATTTTTGATTAATATCTTCTTGCCATTGTTAGTTTGTCATCTGAAATCTCAGCCATATGGTGCTAAGTTTCCTTATTTTGGCCTTATTTAAAATAGAAATGAATGCGTAAGAGAAAAGAGTCTACGAATTATGATTGAGTGGAGGTTGATAGGAATAAAGTTGTTTTTTTATATTTTTCTTATGATTTCCTGACAGTTATTGAGTTGTTTTAGGAAAATATCACTCTTAAGCCAATTCATTTATTTCCTTCCCAACCATTCTTGTTTATATATAATCAAGAAGGGATATTGAAGAGAAGGAAGAATTATGGTAGGACAAGGGGAAATGCGAACTAGAAATACAATTTATATTAGAAATGAAATAACTGATCTTTATAAATTATCCATAAATCTTGCAGTTGAATTAAAACAGCATTTCTTGCTTAATTATTAACACTGTGGCAATATGCTTTTATTAGTGAATATTCTTGTCTAGGCCCTACTAATATTTACTGTATTAAAAGAAATTGTAAAATCATAAAATAGTGAAGTAATGACAAGAATATTCTTCAATAAAAGCATATTGTCACAG
The DNA here is from genome assembly GCA_034780655.1 of Idiosepius hallami. Lineage (NCBI taxonomy): Eukaryota > Metazoa > Mollusca > Cephalopoda > Idiosepiidae > Idiosepius > Idiosepius hallami. The sequence continues at coordinate 572,046 of JAUZSX010000023.1, read as the reverse complement.
CCCTACAAATAATTAAAGAATTAAAAGAAATGGTAAAATTGCAAAATAGTCAAGTAATAACAAGAATATTCTTGAAGAAAAGCTTAAAGTCACAGCCCTACTAATAACTAGAGAATAAAAGAATCACAAAATAGTCAAGTAACTACAAGAATATTCTTTAATAAAAGCATATTGTCACAGACCAACCAATTATCAATTGAACCTCATCAAGCCTGGCAATTTCTTACATGGATGATGAACCTCAAACATCAATTGAGGTAAGAAATGCTGATATGGTGTATGGTCCTCTAAAATATATCACTGTTCTTTTATTGTAAGCTTGGGGTTAAAACAAACCCTTAAGGACGCCCACATCACTCTGAATCAGGGCTGGATTTAGACCATGAAGGGCTCTAGGCTATTCAACTTGCTCAGATTTCTCTTTAAACAACACAAAATATCATTACTTTGTGTTAAAAATAGGAGTGCCCTAAACAGTGATTGTTTGAGTGATTGATTGATTTAACCAGCATATCGACTCTCATTAGGTCATTCAATGCTGAATATCTTAGGATATGTGATATAACAGTGAAATGTTATTTCACTGTTTTAACTATTAAATCTAAAATTTTAATAAAAGAAAGATAGAAATTTAACTAAAATAGTTTTGCTTTTTTACTTTGGTTAATCAAATAAAATAACCATTGTTTAACTTGTTTGTGTCCAAATTAAAGAATAAAGACTAAATTTGAATTTTTTGAAAATATTCAAAGCAATTCATAACTAATTACTTTTTAAATGTCCAACTACAATCACAAAGTTTGAATTTTGAAACTTTGAGGCTTTAGGCTTCAGCTTGCAGAGCTTATTCGTAAATCTGTCCTTGTTCTGAATAACAACTGGTAAAGAATTGGGCAGCTAAAATCAATGAATTAATGAATAAATCACTTTTAGAATACTAATATTAAATTTTAGTAAAGTTTTTAACTTTTGATGATAACTTGATTTATTTGTTAAGGAGCTGTTACCGACCTATCTATGGACTGTTTTGGATTCCATATCAATCAAAACCCAAATACTCTTGAGATAATAAGCACTTAATCCATAAGCATTAAGAGAAAGAGAAATGAAATAATAGAAAAAATAAATTTGTCTCATATTATTGATTTATTACTTATTTCAATTTGTAATTAGTTTGAAATGCTTTTGATTTAAAGCTAATTAAAATCTAATCTTATTAAAGGATTAAATTTCCCTCGCTGTCATTTTTTTTTTAATATTTTAATTTTCCTGCTTGGATTTTTTAAAAAAATTGTTTGGAAAATTACTTCCTCAACTTCGCGTAAGTCAAAATTATCAACATTTGTTTATTTCATCAATGATTAATGTGATATGTATTTTTTTTATATAGGAATTATTCTATGCTCTTTTAATTATCATTTAATTTTCCACAGTAAAGATTTCTTCACTTTAAATTTTGCTGTTTACTTGTAAAAATACTTGACATTAACTATGTTATTTTTCAGAATAATTTTTTGATTTATGCATTGTAGAATTCAAAAAGAATTTAAAAAATATT
>JAUZSX010000023.1:555076-570388 GCA_034780655.1 Idiosepius hallami | reverse complement strand
CGTTATTCAGACATGCTTCATGAAAATAATTTAAATTTTTCTTTTTAATATTTGCATTCAATTTTTCTTGTTTTAGAAAGCAAGAAAAATGAATTAAAAATATTGAAAAGAAAAATTTTAATTCTTTTTAATGAAGTGTGTCTGATAATAGGTTAAGTTTGCCTATAGTTAGTGTGCTCACTCAATATCAGCGATAGAGCAATATATATATATATATATATATACATACATATACGTGTGTGTGTGTGTGTGTATTTATATATACGTATATATGCACACACACACACTCACAGATAGCCGGTATGGGACAGTACGACGACACTACACTAGGACAGTTTAGTACAACAACAACACTGACACTGACATATGTTTTTTTGAACATTTATAATTTTGATATATGTTTTTATACAATTAATTTTTTTCTTTATATTGGACAATTCATTTTGTGTTTAACAGTTGTGGTTAATAAAATTTTAATGAATATTTTGTGTGCTCGTGCATCATCGTGCATTGACATTGTGTGTTCACAGTCACACAAATTAAAATATGATTTAAAATTTACAGTAACTTAAGTCACACTTTTGTGTGTATTACTGCTTAAATTTGTCTGTATGTGTGTGTGGTGTGTGTGTATATATATATGTAGACATATATAAGTGAGTGTATTTTTCAACTTCCTCACGCTCTTGGGAGAGAGGAAGTTAAAAGAAGTTATACACACTATTTCGCCGGCTTTTTGCTAACGTACACGAAAACACACTCAAAGTTTGATATAAAAGGAAGTGGAAAAAAACACAACCATACACACATACACACACATACACACAGGGCACCAGCACCACCACCCTCACCAAACTGACTACTTTAATACACACGCGCGCCTTACACCTACATACAGAGGCTTTAGACAAACGTAAACATCAGCACCACACAAAGCACATAGACTCTTGTCTGTTTTCTACGCAAAAGCACGCATACATACAGAAGATTCAGTATGAAAGGAAGTGAAATGAACAGAGATATAGGCCCATACACATAGACACGCGTACTTCCCTCCCATCCCATGGCTTCCTTGAGTGCCCGTCCGACCCACCACACCTTTACACCCTCGCCCTCTCTCTGTCTTCCCCACCTTGCTCTGCCTCTAAGCATTGAACAGCGAGGAGGAGGACGAAAGAAAGAAGGCGGTGGGGACAGGAGTGGAAGTTGTGAATATTGGAAGTGTTGGCGCTGGTGGTGGAGAAAGCGGGGTTGAAAAAAAAAAAAGGAAAAAAGACTGTCTATTGATCTAGAACTCGTTTTTGCTCACTGCTTCTTCTTCTTCTTCTTCTTTCTTTGTCCCCCTCCCTATACAAGCCTGTCGTTTTTCTCGGTGTCTTCAGCTTCCCTCTATTAAGGCCATGTCCCTGTCTCTCTCTTTTTTAACCTCTCTCATATTAAAGCTATACCTCTCTCTGTCTTGTCTTTGTTCCCACTCTTTTTTTTTTCCGGTTTCACTGTAGAAGAAGCATCAGCATCAGCATCATCACTATCTTCAGGCGCAAGCAGCAGCGCCATCATCAGTATCACTACCATCATCAATATCGCCACCAAAACTTCTTCTTCATCACACATGGTGATGATGATGATGATGATGATGATGATGATGGTGGTGGTTGTCGTAGAAGAGAAACTGTATGTGTGCGTATGTATCTGAGTCTCTATGTGAATTTGCTGTGTGGCGTTGTGCGCGTTCGTTGTGCGTTTTGATGTGTAAGTAAGTGCGTTCGTACCCAAACGTTGTGTATGTATGTATTCATGTGTGTGTGTGTGCGGTTATTGAGTTGCTTTCTTTATGTGTGTGCTGTTTTTTTCACTGTGACTTTATGTGTGTAATAATATGAATTGGTGACTATGCGTTCAAATTTATTTTTCTATATGTGTGAAAATGAATGAGCGTTTTTTTTTACCGTTTTATGCGCGTTCAAGGTGTAAACCTTTTTGTATTAATTTGTGTATCAATTTCTGTATGTGTGTGTGTGTGTGTAAATAATTAGTGTATGTGAACGACGACTCTCTTTGTCTGTGTGTTTTGTGTGTGCTCTATGTTTTATGGTTGCGTCTCTGTAACCGATTTTCGGTGTGTGTGTGTGTGTGTGTTAGAGAGGGATAGAGAGTAAGTTTTTGTATGTTGAATAAAACCAAACCAGGATGAAGAAGAAGAAGAATAATAAGAGAGAGGCAATGAAACCCACTCTACTACATACATACATACACACACAAACACACACACAAGCCATAGATTGTTGTTCACTGCTGCTGTGCTTGCTGCACACTACTGCAGCCTTCCTGCTTCACCCAATAAAGAAAAAGAAAAAGAAGGCTTCAATCTTGCTTGACTATATATTGATTTTTCTGTTCTACACAGTCAAACACACAGATACACACAAGCGTAAACTGTACACTCACATATACGTACACACTGTTAGGTATGTTGCTGCTGCTGCCCAAATAGTCCTAGCTATATTGGGTTGTCGTGGTAACACAAGCAGCCAGCCACCAGGTTTCTTCTTTTTCTTCTTACTGATGGAAATTAAATCTCAAACCAAACCAACTCTCATAGACACCCTTTTTCTTTCTTTCTTTCTTTTAATATTTTTCTTTTCTTTCTTATTTTGTAGTATTTATTCTTTCTTCACCTCTTCTTTTTTTTAGCTAAGTTTTTGTATTTTTTCTATTCAAATTTTCTCTTTTTCTTTCTTTATCATAATTTTTTCTAAATTTCTATTTTCATTTTATTTTAGTTCATTTTTCCTTGAATTTCATTTAAAAAATTACTTATTGTTTCTAATTTATACTTTCTCTCATTATCCCATATTTTGTCTTATTTTTATTTTATTTTAACTTCTGTTAATTCTTAGTGTTTTTCATTCAGTCTTTGTTTTTTTTCTTTTGTTTTTTTACATTTTCTTTCTTTTTCTCTTTCTTCATTGTATTCACTTTCTTTTTTCTTTCATTTTTTCGTTTCATTCTATTCGTCCTTATTTCAATTCTAATTTATTCTTTCCATCCTTCGCTTGACTATTTCCTCTTCCTCCTACTTGTGTCGGCCTCCCTCCTCCCTTCTCATTCATTTTCACCCTCACCTTTTTTCCCTTTCTCTGGCCTTAAACCTTCTTCTTCCTCCTCCTCTCCCTCTTTCTAGTTATTCTTCCCTCCTCCTCAATTTCTTCTTTCCTTCATAATATACGCGCTTCTTAACCGGGAATGGATTCGAAAAAGTACCACTTCACTATTTTAACAGGTACTTCTTTTTATAACTTTTTCCCCCCTTAATATTTTTTTCAAATATACATGTATTTTTAATCATTTGCCAAATTTTCAGTTTTAATTTCCATCCTTTCAGTTTTGTTTTGTTTTGTTTGTTTTTTTTAAACCAAAATAATTTTCATGTCATTTTATTTTTCAAAAACCCGACACTGTAAACAAGATTTACTTAGTATTTACCCCTAAAAATAATTGTTTTTAATTTATAATAAGAAAAATCTAATTTTTTTTCTAAATCCTATAATCCACGCTATTTTTCTTCCTCATCAATAGAAAAAAATTTTTTCATCATTCCAAAAAAGTTTTTAAATCTCTTCAAAATATCTAATTCAAAGAGTGATAATTCAAATTTGACCCTTAAAATGTCATCATGTATGTCCCCTTAATCATGTTCTAACCGCGTATATTTATTAATCCTAATATTAAATTTTATATATTTCAACATAATTCTAATTTTATCTCACAGAAACCTAGAAAATATTAACCGAAAATGACTTCTCTGGCTGGACAGGGGACACCCGGGACCCTAGACAACAAACACTAAACTCGTTTTTTTTTCTTATGGTTATATTTTTTCGTCAATGTATTAAAATTTCATGCAAAAAGTAATTCACATAAGTATTGTTGATTTACAAGGAAAAGAAGAGTTACCAACATATCTTGTAAAAGAAAAAATATATATAAGTAAACAGAAACATAAAAACGCCCGAAGTTCTACGTAAACACATGGGACAACCCTTCTTGAACGAATGTTTTGTGTTGTTGTTAAATACATTTAGATTTTTTTAAAAATATTATTTTCATGAAGATATTCATGTATGAGTCATATATCTTTACCGGAATTATATTCGTAGCTGTTGAAGTATATTGTTGTCTTGTATGTATTTCAAATCAAAGAATAATTCTTTACTTTTATTTGGTTTAAACTTTTACTATTTATTTACCCTGCAGTTGTAAATCGCTTTAAGAAAAAAAATCCATAAATCTCGTTCTATCAATTGATTGGTTGTTTTTTGTTTTCAAACGGCGGGCAAGAAAATTTGGCAATCTTCCTCAAGATTATTTACTTATTTTCTTAAGTTTAATTCTGGATTTCGCCGGGTTTTTTTTTTCCGAAAACTATTTAAATAATTTATGGTTAGAAGTAGTTTCTATTTTTATATTGTTTAAAACTAAAATCTTTACATTTTAATTTAATTTTTCTTTCTCACTTTCACATGGAAAAACGCTTTTCCCCCTAATAAACACGTGATTTTAATGATGTTTCGATACAGAATTATTTTAATTCTTTAAACCCCAACTTATCAAAATTACTAACTAGTCAGAGGAACATATTAAAGTCGAAATATTGGTGTGCCTTCTTTTGCTGTATTTTGTCAGGGCTGATATATCGGCCTCTTAAGGTCCAAAGAAGGTTTAAGTTAATGCATTTTATGTCGTTTCTTTTTGTATGTAGGCGATGACTTTAGTCTTTTGTTTATTGTGGTTGTTTAAATTAATTATCATTAAAATTTCGGTTAGAACTTTAAAAAAAAATGGTTACAACCTCTTTAGCTTTGTGTTTGAATTTAATTTTTATTTTTCTGTTAATTCAGTCTGGGTTTAATCTATTTAAATTCTCTTTACAATAAACTTATTTCGTTTGTCTTGTTTTTAGTTTTGTTCATTCATCACATGTAACAACGAGAAGGAAAGACTAAGTATCAACTAAAAGCTTTCATACATTCGAAGTTCATTTACTTAAATACGATATAATGGTATTTTTAGTTTTATAAAGCCCCGATTCCTTTTTTTTTAATTTATTATAGTACTCACACTTTTTCTTTATTACCCTTTTTGTTTCTTAGACATAAAAAACTACATACTGTTTACTGTTTTGACGCCGCTTTTATCATTGAACAACATGTCAGTAAAAACCCTGAATTGATGTCATTATTTGATGCCGGTTGCCCTTTTTGACAACGTCGTTTCGTTTGTTTACTTCAACATCCGTCCCCTTATGCCTGTGCACCAACCACACCTTTATTTCGTAATCACGTCCCGTGTTGGCAATTAAAATACGGCAGGGCCAAATATCTTAAGTTTATTCACTAAATTGAATTGGTTAAATTAAAGGTACTGGACACTGCAGACCAGACAGCTGGTATAAGTAAAAATATACTAAACAAAGATAGATTTGGAGTTACAAAAAGAAAGTACTACATGATGACGGTCAGAAAAGGAAAAAGAAGGAAAATCGCTTTCTTCACTTGTGAACGAACAACCTACACTACACAGTGTGGGAGTTCTCTCTTCTTAAAGGAACCCTCTGCTATTTCATTATTGTCTAAAAAGTTATGAGGACGAGAGAGGTGGAGATGGGTGGACATGCTTTTTTCAAACTCTTAACTTTTTACAATTTATATTATTGTATCTTGACAAACAACATTAAATAAATTATTTTTCTTAAAAACTTGAACTTTACTATTCTAAATTAAAATTTCAAACTCAAGGAGTGTATGCGGTTTATTTTATATATCTTGCTTGAAAATGAAATTACGCGACTTAACCGTACCGTCGTGTAAATGAAATGACATTGCATTCATTGCCAATATATATATATATATAAACAGTAAACAGACACCACTAACAACTAAAATGTAAGTTAACTAAGAAAAAACTTACTTTTTAGATTTATTTTTGTAATTTTATGTTTTTGTATTATTTTCATAGGCGTCCTTCCGTCACCAGAGAAATATTTTATGTGTTTAATTTTATCCGTTAAAGTTCAAACCAAGAGGAACATTATTTTTATTGAAGAAGATTAGTTTATGTCTTTAATAAGTCTGACTAAAAAAAAATGGGGTTTTCTGGAGTTTATTATTAGTGGGAAAGCCCGTAGAGAAAAATTCTCTAGCGCTCTCTCTCTGAAGTACAAAATTATTGTATCAAAAAAGTAATTGTTTAAAAGCACATGGTGTGTGACGGTTGCATTTATCATCAATAAAAACAAACATTTACATCGTGTTGGCGGCACACTTATTGTTGTATTTGAGAATTATTTTGATGACTTTCCGACGGCCGCTTTCTCTCTCACGCCCTATCTTTCCCTCTCTCTTTCAGCCGTAGTTTTTCTCTTCTTGAGCCAGCCAACATAATCCTCTTTGCTCTACGCAAAAAGTCGTTGACACTTAAAAGAAGGCTTATGAAAACCATAACCAACCACTTGTTTAATCTTTTTTTTTTTACATAAGTTTTTCATTGGAAACAAAGGCCACGCTTGCACCTTTTGCTTTGATCGATCTTTAAAATATTATGTTTTCTCCTTCTGTTATTAAACAAAATTGAAAAAAGAAGACTACCTATTGCTTTTACGCAGTCACGCATATGCACACGCATACACTGATATGTAAGGAACATTTTTCGCGCTATTTTTAGTGCCTCTAAAATAGTTAAAAGCTTTTCGGTCGCTTTCGCTTTAAAATGAGGCGGCGAATTCAAAAGAATGTTTTTAATAAAATTTTAGTCTTAACTTTAGATGAGCGAGTCGAGTCAGGAAAAAACGCAGTTAACTTACTTTTTTTCATAGTCTTAAAAAGTAGTAACTAGTACTAGTAGACGTCGATAAAAAAAGAAAATGGACAAAAATATTACCTGGCAATATTTTCAAATATTTTTATACCATTAAATTTAACAAAACACTCACTCCACTTAGTGTGTTTACTGTTTTTGTTTTTATTTCATTCTTTTAACTCACATTATTTCAAATTAACTTAATAAAAAAACACGAAAAACTTTTTTCAATAAATTTTAAGTTCAATTCTAACTTACCACCACAATAACTTTTTTTGGTTTTTGTCAGTTTTAGGTCGTTTACAGTTAGACACAAATCCTTTTTTATTTTTTTCAAAATCACAAAAACGGAGAAAGGCATTCTTTTTTAGTTGTAATTTTTAAAAAAATTTCTTCCCGCCAAAATTAGGAAGGACTATACATTTTAAGTTATAAGATTTATATTATCAAATACGCATTCAAATTATGTTCTATAAAAATTTTCATACGTAAAATTTGATGTTTTTCCGATTTTTAATAGTTTTGAAAAAAAATTTTTAACAATTTTTTTTTACTTCAGAAAAATCTCTAAAATTTATTTTTTCTATATTTGTCCATTGTGACTAACTTGACATTAGTGGTAAAGCAATTTGCTTACTGATTGATTTTACTGATTGATTTTAAAAATTCCAGTCCTTTTTAAAGAAACAGGTCTATCCCAAAAAAACATTATCATCATCAACATTTATGTCAAATTGCTACTATTCTCCAAGAACAGGTATAAAAATGAAAATATGTTAAAGAACATTTTAAAATTAGTAGCCTGGCAAGGTTATTAATTCAAATTTAATTTTAAATCAATCAATCAGTGTGCTAATAAATATTATTAGCAACATTATTGCAATTTATTACATAAACATAATTTAATAAAGTATTGAATGGTGCAAAGAGAAATTTCTTTTGACCTTCAGTATAGTATGGAAATTTCCATAAAAATTCACATTAATTGAATAATATGTATAACAATTTCTTGCTTGGAACCAAAAAGTGGTTATTTTCAATATCTTATACAGTTTAACCTGGGTATAAGAGAAATTTGGATATAAGAGACTTTTTCTCCGGTCTCCACAACTCTCTTACACTGTACTACTAAGAAAACATGTATTTAATTTCTGATTTTGTCTGTATACCCCAATCATAGATGACATACCCATTTATACACATAGGTAAAGTTAGGAAGATTATTGTTTAGGCTTATCAAAATTTTAACTTTATCTAACATAAAAAGAATTTGGCAAAATTGATTCAGTGTTTGAGCAATAAAGACTTCTATTTGATTATTTTTTTTTTTTGGCCTATCAACCTCCCTTGGTTATTTAAGGTCTTTCTTGGTTCAGATCTTCTAATGTATCTTTAAGCAAAGAGATTTTCTTGTAGCAAATAAGAATCAGTAAATTATTAATTCAGCAAAATGTTTCTTCTGATGGAGTATGTGATCCATATCAATGTGGACAACGAAATCACTTTGATTAAATAGGTTGCAGAATAGGGTTAAAAAGCAGATTTTGTTTAAAGTTTGCTTGAAACTCATTGCACTCTTCCTGACCTTTCTTCTCAGTAAATTTCAACTGAATCAAGCAATGGTTTTCTTCTTTTGATCTTCTGAGTCACCCTTTTTTTATTTTCAGTTTCTCCGATCAATATTTGGAAATTAAGTGACAAAACATAATAAAATAAAAATCAAGTTTCAATTTTCTTCTTTTAAGGATTAAAAGTTTTCCAACAATGTAAGTAAATGTTGGCATGATTTGTTTTTTTGTTTGGTTTCACAATTTGTTTTTTTTAATTTTTATTCAATTTAATTCCCAAACGAATTTGTTTCATAAAGCTGAAACGTTTAAATTTGCGGGTCAGGTAAATGTCAGTTATCCCTTATGATTACCAGATAAGACAAGTAACCCTAGTCTTTTCCAAGTAAAGATTAGCTGTTCCAGACTTTTCCAAATATAGATAAGCAATCATATAAACATAGACAAAAATAAACAACACTGAAGAGTTTAATACATAACACTAGCTCTTTATTCTAATTTAACTTTATTTACTACAGTATGTTTTAGGGTGTTTAAATTTTTTAAAGTTAGATTGACAGACCGTAGCTTTTTTTAGTAGTAAAGAAAAAGTGATCATAAAGTTGAGGGGTTGTTGTTGATCTTTAACCTGACTAAAGTTCTATTCCTTTTACTTTATTTTTAATGCAAACACCAATCTGTGTATATCTTTCTAGTTTATATTCACATATTAGAATATTTGACAAATTTAATTCGAAATTAAACACTCCTATTGTCGTCATCATTGGTGCCCACTTGTACCCAAGTATTTTTGAGGATAGACATAATGACAGTGTCATTCACTGTGTAAATTGTTTTGGGTGGTTGTGGCTGCGCAACAGCCAGGCACACTTATTTAGGCCTGCATTGCTTTCATCACGGCTCAATAAGGATGAGACAGACAGTCTCTATGTATCAAGTTGCATCAGGCTGCAAGGTCTTTAATTCACCAGAGCCCGCCTTGCCTGCCGCTTGCCCGATAGGTGTTGCCCTCCTATGACGGTTCTAAACAGTCATATAGATTGTTTACATTCTAACTAATTTCATCAAAAAGAATTCAAATTAGGTTTTATTATTTATTTATTGTATTTCTTTTTATTGTTGAACTGAAATATGTTGTTTATGAGTTATGTAAGAATTTCATAATTTATCAGTAATAATAATTTCATGAGAACTTAATCTTGTCTCAAACAGATTCTTATTTGGTGAAAATTTAAGATTATATATTTATAAATTTGCAATCTATATCAATATTTGTTTATTATGTGATGTTGTGTTTGATTAATAATCAACCAACAACGATTCAATTTTGAGTAATTGTAAATTTTAAGTTTTAGAAAATTAAAATTTATATATATGTGTGTATGTTTGGAAGAATAATCTTCATTTTCACTTCTATTTAAATTGTTAAAAATGCAGATGAAAATTGTTTTAATAATTAGATAACTTTTTGCTATTGCATAAAAAACCTTAATTTTTCTATTGAACAACTCGTTCTATTATGCTTAGTAAATTTTTTTTCTTCCTTTAGTTTATCTTGAAGATCTCATGACTATTTTTTTTCTTCTTCCAATTAATAAAATAATTAATTCTTGTCAATTATTTTTGACAATTCAAAATTAAATGTAAAGATAGAACATACAAACCTATAAAATTAAAGATAAATAAATAATGATGGTTATACTAATAAATCATTATTACTTCTATTCGATTGTATCTGCATACATGTTTGTATAATTGTGACAAGGTTTTATTTTTTTTAAAAGTGTTTAGGTATTAAATGTAATTTATTTGTGGGCCATTTTCATTGACACACTTTCTTCCAAATTTCTGAATACCATAGAAAATGAAGATTTGTTAGATATAGTCATGTATTTTTATCATTCAATCTAATATTACTAAACCATCTTATTTGTGGGGAGTATCACGGTTTAACTATTTCTTTAAACTTATGAAATACTGAAAATATTTTGAGTTTTCTGTCTGGTTAGTAATAAAATTAAACTTTTTTTTTCTTTTTTTTTTTAATATCACAAAATAATTTATAAATGTACGGTCAAGTCACGTTGGAGAAACCAGTTCTTGTCAGATCACAGAAGTTAACGTCAAGCCTGGTCAGTAGTTAGATGGTTGACCATTTAAGGATACCAAGTAACGTATTATGCACCGGGGCAGGAAATACCCAGGTTAGTGTTTGGAGGCATGGTTAAAACTACTGGATGAATATTCCCTTAGTCTTTGGTTAGATAGGTATCTATACCTATGACTGGGGACTGCTTGTAAAATTCAAATTCCCATGAGATTCTATACTCAATCTTATGTGTTCAGTGGGTGAGCCAGCTAAGCCTGTAGGAGGTCAGTATGCCAACACACACAATTGATATATCATTTAGAACATTCCATGTTACTAGCTATAATTATATATCAAGGATGCCAACTCCAATATTTCACACTTATATATTATTTTCATCAAATCAACTTTTCATTAATTTTAAAATCTTTTCAAAGATATTCCTTTTCCCTACCAAAATATGATTCTTCATTTTCTGAATAACTGATTTTTTTTTTCTCATTGAAAGGAATTACAACTCTATATATTATTGAACATTATTATATCTTGTACGGAATATTCACCCTCCCTTTTTTTTTCTTGGAGCCTTTTACTTAAATATTACACTTATAGGTGTTATATAGCATCAAATAAGGTTATTTATATTCAAGAAATAAGCTTATTACACTTAAGATAGATGTAGGTGTTCAATAATGTTTCTGAATATTTCTATTTAATCAGCTGTCGATCGTATAACATCTGGAAGCTGAAAAATGACCAGGAGAAAATATTGGGGGGGTTGGTGGAGAAATGCAAATAGTGGTATATTTGTAAATAAAAAAAAATACCTGACGTGGAGAAGATTTAAAAAGGTAACTTTTTCGACTGGAATTTTTCATAACAATTATGTTGTTTGTTATCAAGGAATCACTAATGACTTCAGAATGATAAATTCATTACAACTAGTTCTGCTTTGATCGATGGTAAGAATTTTATTTGAAGGATTTCTTTAGCTTTTTATAAAATTAGTACAAATCAAACTTTAGAAAACTAACCATTCAATTTTAAAGAAAATTTGTCTAGAAAAATAAAACCAAATTTGAAATAAATAACTACAAAATGTGAAAATTTTCTAATACTCCAAATTTTAATTCTTTTCTATATTAAAAATAAAAAAATTTAAATTTAATTTTAATATTCCATCCTTACGTGATGCATATTTTTATTTTTTATAGAACAAGGAATCAAAACAACAGCTGAAAATATTGTTCTAATTTGTGTAACAAGCTTGTACAATTTTTTAAGTTAGTAAGGTGTTTATCTACTATATAAATAGAGGACCGATCTAGAGAACCAAGGTTTGCAATCAGTTTTAACTTTTAAGAAGCTTCACCAACCAAAGGCCTTTTTATTTTAATTTTGTGTTGCTAATTATTCATAAAATCTTATGATCTGTGGACCCTACTGCCTAGGTTTTTGGAATCCTTGATATCCTTAGAAATAGAAAAGTAATTTTCTTATGGTAGTTCTCTATAACCACTCCCGGAGGTGCCAATATAAAAACTGATTCATGTACACAAACATACATTCTAAATATCAGCACTTGAGGGTGTAGATATAGAGCAATTTTAAAAACTTTAGAAACTTTTTTTTTTAAGTTAAATGGCCTGAATATGAATCTTAATAGATCAATTGTGATTTGAACTTGTGTAATTTAATTCTAATTTAGCAACACACCTGGCGGTTCTAAGTGTCATTAATGACAAGTGTCATTAATGTTTATCAATAAGTTCAAGTGAAACAATTATTTAACATAAACATTTTGATTGCCCTAATGAGATTTTTTTGTATTAATAATGAGTTTTTGTTCTTTTTTAAAAATAATTTATAAAGGATTTCAATTGTCAGTTGTATTATTTTTTGTGTCGAATTAAAATTTATCATTTGTTTGTAATCTGAATTATTGGATTAGTTCTAAAAATCTTTTCATTTTGTTTTATTTTTTTTTTTACGGCATATCCACCTTTAGGCCATTTAATGCTGAGAACAATCTTTTTTTTATAAACATTATTTTTGGCCACAAGTAGTTTTTGAATATTACAATGTGCACTATTTAACCGATAGCTGTGGAATGTGGGGATTCATACCTTTCCTAAGGGTATTAATCCAATTATGAACGTAAATGGAATGACTAGCTTTCAAATTTGTCTACTATGATTCCAAAGTTCAACTGTCTACCAACTAGGCCAAGTGGACCTCCCCATTTAAAAATTTTTCTTGAGATATTTATAAATAACAATCCATACATAGTAATGTTTAAATTAGTTCACAAACATAAATCTTTATAAATTGAGTTTAAAAAGATTAAAATTTTAAGAAAGCTTCGGGAATATGTGTATATAAGTAACTATTTACTAAGTTGTCTCAGAAGGAAACATTTGACAAAAAGTCATATTGCTGTACTTAATGACAACTTCCCATGAGGTTGTGAGTTTGCTCTTTCAAAGTTTTCCTGTCCTAGATTCATCATCTACCAGGACCTGTTAACTACCTCTACCCTAATCAGTTATTCTTTACCTAGATAAGTTAAAGAACCTCATCTGCCCAGAGAAACATAGAGTAATTATTGTTGAGGTTAGACAACAGAAATTCTTATTAAATTTTACTAAACATCAGGGGGAAAAAGTAACTTTTTAAAAGTGTCCCATTAATTTAATGTTAGTCTTAAAACAACAAGTTTTATTTGCTATCAAAATAAAAAAGATTTATTATTTAGTTTGTTTTTTACCAAATGAAGGAAAAAAAACTCAAGTGCTACAAACCTCTTTGTTTCTGATTTCAACCATCCTAATTCACCTTTTTTGTTTTTATCCTTTTTTTTTTTAAGTATTTAAAAAGAAAAAAAAAATTCTAATTTTATTCATAAGAATTATGAACAGTAATAAAATGGTTATTATCATAAAAATATTGTAAATAAGTTAGGGTGAAACACGTTTCTATGTAATCAATCCTGTACATATCCCTTCATGTTCAGTTAAAGATCAGATATTTTTAAATTGTAAAAACTAGTTTTTTTTTTCTTTACTTTTTCAGTATTCATAAATGCATTGGAAAGTATAAATTAAGTGTCATAGGTCTCTGCCTATTAGAATCTCTATTAAAGTTCAATCTTTCTGATATTGTTAGTCTCTAAAAATTGGAAACTAGATTAAATTTGGCGCCAAAGACAATGTTTATAAAAACATGTAGATATCAATCTCTTTTGTCTTGTATAAATTTTTCTGTGTTAGACATTTGAATATTAAATTCTCAAAATATATTTTTTTGTTCTGGAAGTGAAAAAAAAAATTAAAAAGTGTAAAAAAGTTTTTATAATACTTTCAAATTCAGGTTTATAGTAACAAACACACACACATACACACACGGGGATATCAACTGGGGACAGTCAGACTTTGGAATTGTAATATGAGAATTCAAATTCCAGACCTTGGATGCATGTTCACATTAGGATTAAAACCCTTGGGAAAGCTATGAATCCCAACTTTTGCTTCAGCTATGTAAATTGTGTTGTTCAGAAAACAAAAGATTGTTTATTAATTAATGATTGTTCTCTATATTATATGGTCCAAAAGAAAGGTTGATGAGCCGTAAAAACACATTGGTATTCATTTATGTTAAGCAATTTTATGATAGTAATTGTTAATTTTGTGTATTTTTCTTGTATGTGTGTGTATTTCTATCTTATAAACATTGTTACAGTTTTAAATGTATTGTTTAACTTTAGCTTTAATTTTAGAAAGAAACTCTGGGTGGATTCGCGGGGTTAAAATGCAAAGAAAAACAATCATAACTGTTCTATTAAAGAAACTACTGAATATCATAATTGTTAAATGTTGATTGCATTGATTGTTTATAAGTTAAAACTTATCTTATGTCTATGCTAAGCAAGGCTCATCTACAACAAGTTAAAGGAAATAAAAAGCAAGAAAATAAATTTGTTTTTCAGATTGAATGTAATTAATACTTTAAAATTATTGTAGTGTTTATGTTGACATAATTATCATAACCCAACAGATAAATAGATTTACCCCAAGAGATAAATAGATTTATCCCAAGAGATAGATATACTGATTGAAAAGAATATTCATTTTGCATTAGTGTTTTTGTTTATTTTATTAACATTTTTTGTTAAATAGGGCTTACTTTTGGATGGTCTAAATTTCCAAGTTATACAATTTTGAGAGATTCTACTAATATTAACTGTTATAGATAATTAGTAGTTCATTTAGTTTCTAACAAAATGCTTCATAATTGGGTGTCTTAAAAATTTTCACCTGTTGCATTAACGGTTCTTGTGTTTAAGTGTTGAATTTGCTAATAGAGGAAACAATAGCTTTTTAAAATAGGAAATGGTTTCCATTGGTTTGGTCTATTAGGATTGTCACATTGTTATTCATGACTAAGTGGGAATTCTTTTCTCAATATTAAATGGTCTACTCATGAAAGGAAATTATCTCAGACCACACACTCTTCAACCTCTTCTTCTTACAAGTTTATCATGCTACCATACTGTTTCTTGAAAACCTACCTTGCTTCAAGAGAAGCACCCCATAACTGGTTTCATCAAAAATTATTATTATAGGTTGAGGAACTCAAATTAAAATAACTAAAGAGAATGGTGATTAATGAATAAGAAAAGGTCTTGACACTGTAAGAGAGCTTTATTAATCCTGAATAGTATTCTCTACTATATATATATATATATATATATATATATATATGGAGAGGGAAGGAAGGAGGAAGAGAGAGACAGAATTG
>JAUZSX010000023.1:522357-554976 GCA_034780655.1 Idiosepius hallami | reverse complement strand
TATTTTTTTTTTTTTTTTTTTTTTTTTTTTTTTTTTTTTTTTTTTTTTATTTTTTTTTTTACTTTTTTTTTTTTTTTTTTTTTTTTTTTTTTTTTTTTTTTTTTTTTTTTTTTCATTTTCGTTTTTATCTCTTTTTCTTTCTTTTTTTGTTTGGTGCTCCCCCCCGCCCGCATCATTCATGATTTGAGAGACTCCCCCTTTTATTTGATGAAAAGAATTGCAGGTTCTCTCAGATGTGAAAGAAGTGGCTGGTGGGGTAGTGTCTTTTATGTTTTCTCTAAATCTGGAGGAAAGAGAGCAGATGATGGAGGGGTATTATTATGCAGGTTGTTTCAGGGGAAATGAGTTGGTTAGTGTATAGGCGAGTGTGACTGGGTGACTAGGAGTGTACACCCGGATGTTTAGAGAAAGTAATTTTTAACAGATGAGAGTGGGGTAGATTAGAGGTACTCAAAGCAGGTAGGCCTTTTTTTTCTTCTTTTGTGTGTGTGTGTTGTCAAGGCAGACAGGCTATACTTTATTTATTCATTCAAGCTTATTATTTTCAGTTATATTATTTACTTAGTTTATTATTTTTTTCGTCTATGATAATTCTTATTTTGTTTGTTTACCCCCCAAAATTATTTCTCATTGAATTTTGTCCCTTTTTTTATGGTTTTGTAGCATTTAACTTTATCCAAATTTCAGAATTGATGTTTCATTCTTTCACTTTTTAAATCCTTTTGGCCCTGGTGAACTAAGGCAAAAAAAAAGCACACCAATATTTCCCCACCTTCAATATAATTGTCTAATAGAATGCATCTAAGTGACTAGTTGGTCATTTTACTCATTCAGGCTTCTCAGGTTTACACACATCCATAAGATAGTAATGTTTCTGGTTGGGTTGCCATTTCTTTGCATTACAAGAATTACAAAAAAAATTGGCCCTTTTTTTTTCTTTTTCTTTTTTTTTTTTTTAAAGAATATACTTTTATAAACATTTAGTTGGCAAATAACCTCAAGTCCAAAGTGAATTATTATGTTGATGTCCACTGGTCAGTTACCATGCTTCTAGCAGGCTGTTTTTTGAGTGAGTGCCAAAAGGTCTTTCTTTGACTGGAAGATCTTTTCCAGACTGACTAATACCTAGAGTTTGGGAAAAATGAGAGTAAGCAAGAAGTGGATGGGATTTTTGGGTCAGACAAGTTGTAGGGACCTATGGGTGGGGTGAGTAAAAAGAAGAGGAAGGACAATGTACAGTTAGTATTAGAATTATCCCATATTTTGACCTTTTGTGTGATATCCATTCACTACTAGTTGATATTTCATTCATTAATTATTTCTTAATAGGTTATCTGAGAGTTATAAGAAAAATTAACATTGTTGGTGAGTTTTCATATATAACCTGCCCTGAAAAATGTTTTTTTACACTAACTTTAGAAAAGAAAGGAATTCTTTCAAAGAGTCTTTTTAATCCAAGGTTTATTTAATTCTATAATTTACTTGATATTTTATTCACGTGTTATTCAAAAGTGTCATTTACAATAATTTCAATTGGGTTTTTGTAAGGGCTAATGACGTTTTCTAATTCCAGGAAAAAATAATTTCAGAATTTTATTCATCATTTGGTTAATAACCCTTAGATCAATCCATCTATTGTATTAAATGAATGATTTGGTTCATCATCTTTTTGGGTATGTTGATAAAGCAAGATCAACCTGAAAAGCAACTCCCAAGTATTAGAAATAGGTTTGATTCTTACATGTTTACTCACACAGGATTTCAGCTCTTGATACTTGCAAATACGTTAACAATCTTTAAAGAAATATTAAATACTTGAACTGGTTTTGTTCATAATGAATGAGTAAATGTGTAAGTAATTGGAATGTTTAATAAAAATTCATAAAACTATTTAAAATATATATTCTGGTTATTGTAGTATATTACATTAAAACCTGAACTACCATAGAAAGTTTATGTATCTACATCAATTGTTTTATTGCTAAAAAAAACTTGTTTGTCACCAAATGAGCAATTTTTGAAGGAAGATTGAATTCACAAAGAAATATGTATGCTGGCTTTTTGTGTCTTAAAATATTTTTACCATTTAGTTCCAGACCTATATTAAAAGGTATTCTCCTAATTGTGAAACCTGGCTGGAGAATACTAGTGTCTGCGTGTGTATATAATAGAATTTTAAGAATTTTTTTGATACGGAACCACTCATCATAGTTTTTCTATTTATGTAGCTTCACAGCTCAGATATATCAGAATAATGTATTTTGTAGGAGTTGACATCTGTTTTTAATTAAAAAGACAATTTAATTTTAGGTCGCAAAATACATTTGATCTAAAATGAAGAACATCTTATTTTGAAATTTTTTGTATAAAAGTCTTATATTTCTGTCTCTGTCAATCACTCTCATAGAATTACTTGCATGGTTTCATGTAGATACTGGACAGAAGTCAATTGACCTATGTTCAGATCAGTGTCCATTGATTAGCCAGATTCTTCGTCTGCCTCATTCTCCAGTGAGTACAAGAGCCTCTTCGAATTCATGCTTGATTATCTGTCTTGCTTACTGTTTATCAATTGTTACCAATAACTTTACTTTTAATCAACCAATGAAAATGTTGAAACAAACAGAATTAATTTTATTTTTTAATTGTAAATGAAAGTTCTAGAGAATTATATTTTGGTACTAGAAGTATTGTCCCGCGTCGCAGACTTGCCACTGAGATAATTGAAAGCCTAAAGACACTCAATGCTCTTTTTCAAAAACCCTTGTGTTTGAAAAGGAATTCTTTTCTCCGTTACTTATTTATTTTTAACTTAAGGCTTCTACGTATCTTCTCTGTATTTTTAAAAAAAGATTTTTTAAGCAACAATCTACACTCCTATGTTGTTGAAAAGATTCATACGGTCAAGTCGCGTTGGAGACACCAGTTCCAGTCAGGTCACCAAAGTTAAGCAACGTTGAGCCTGGTCAGTAGTTAAATAGGTGACATTTTAAGAATAACAGTGTTCATTTCAATTTCATTTCGGAAAAGTAACATCTTCTCAATCTGGCCATGTGCACAGGGCTTGTAAACCAGATGTAGAACACAATCAAACACAACAATTTCATTATGTATATAGGTATTTGCTGGTGAGGTATCATTGGTATTATCTGTTAATATCTGAACTGCAATCAAATTATTGTATTATATATAGTATTTAAGGATTTTTCAAAAAGCTACTTTTTTTGCTAAGTTTCAATTACTTTCAGAGTAATTTACTTCTTTTTCTATAAATCAAATTGTCATTAAATTTCTTGCTTCAGTTTTTCAGAGATATATTTAATGAAAATATTCAAATTATAATCTACATCCTTATAAAAATGAGATTGTCATGTTTGAGAGAGACCCAACCTCCTGTAGCTCTTAAGAAAATGAAACCACAATAGTTTTTTTTAATCCTGTTCCTTTGTTAAGCTATTCAGAAAATGAAACCACAATGGATATTTAAACAAAAAAGAAATGATGCATATCACTAAAATTTGCATACGTAAGGATAATGCCTTTTTTTCTGATAGGCTTCCTTAGTTACCCAGGGGAAAAGCTTTAGAAATGAATTAGGTAAAAAAACCCATTAGAAATGAATTTAGTTGAAAAAAGTATTAACTGCTTTCTTCTATAATAAGCTGCCTTAATTACCTTACTTTCTTCTTGTTTTTGTATATGAATATAGATCATCAATTCAGTTTCTCTCAATGTTTATTTTGATTTAGTAATAGCTACACACATCAAGACAAATCTTCAATATAGTTTTTACTTTAGTTTTATTGTCAAAACCATCAAAAGTGATTGCAGTCAATAATCAATAAAATTGGATTACATTTTTGAGAGATTCTTTTAGATTCTCAGGGGAAACTACTTGCAAGTTTTAACTACACCCTATCACGAAATTTAAATTTTTAAACTTGGGAAGAAATAGGTTGTTTTCAATCTATCCACTGTTGATTCCAAACTTCATGTTTCATTGCTTTATTTTTTTCATTATTTTCTTTATTTTATAAAGAATTGATCTTGATTAAATAATTTCTTGTTTATTTATTCTGAATATTTCTTTATCCAATTATATGTTTCTAATTTTAGATTGAACCTGTTTTATATTTAAATGATTTTCAAAATAATTTTTGATATTTTGTCAATTTTGGGTGTATTTCCTTTGGTACTTCAAGGCAGCATAGGTTATTCTTATTTACTATCTTAGTTTTACTTTCTTGCAATCTAAATATTTTAGATTAATTGATATATGCTTATGCTGGTGATTGATTCTTAAGCATTGTTCTCTTCTCTGTCTATCTAAAAATTTAAGATTAGGAAAAGACAAAATTCAGACTTTTATTCCCTTTTTTTATCCTCAAAACAACTTTTTTTTTCATAGAATGACATTTTTATCAAAGCAGATAAAATGTTTTTTCATTAAAGATATCCAGCAATTCTCTGTATTGATTGGGGAAAAATGACCAGTCTTCACACTTGTGTATGGAATTTAGTGATCAAATTCCATAAGTAATTTTGGAAATTGTCAGCATGCAAATTGAAATACAATTAAGAAAAAAGAAAAAAATGTCATTAAATGTCTTCTAGTTATTTTTTTTTTTAGATTAGTAAGAGTTGTTAAATTGAATACAATATGCAAGATATTTCATTTGAAAATATTTATAATCAATTAAAAACTAAAGATAAATTCTTACAAAGAACATTGTTTAATTAATAATTGCTGAAAATTTCAAATTGAGTTGCTGATTGTTATTAATTTTTGAAATCAATATTTCCAAAATTATTAACTATCAATAACAATTTATAAAAAGAAAAACAAAAAAAAACTAGTTAGTTCTGAATTATTATCTCCAAGTAGTAATTTATAATAATAATAAAAAGTTTTCGTTTGCTTTGGGACTAAGAATCAAGGGCTGTAACTCAACCCTAAAAATTTTCTTGGATATTTTTTTAGAATATTCTCCAACATATTTCAAAATTTTATGTCAATGAAAACCTCACCATAATATTCTTGAGGTTTAGTACATATATTTTTAATGACATCTATTTAATAGTAATTATATAATCTACAGGCAATAGTGAATGGCACCTATTTTATTTATTTATTAGTAGAACTAAGCAAAGCTCAAGCAAACAGGAAAACCCAAGATCATTTTAGTTAGGAAAGGTTCTAGAATGACAGATTAAAAATCTTTTTCACCATTCATCTCTGCCATCCCACCATCCAAATAATTTGTCGCTGAAATTTGCTTTTGATTGGAGAGCAATAAAAGTGTTTGGTGCCAACAACACATGCACACACACACACACATAAAATCTCTCTATCTCTCTCTATCACGTATGGATTTTAAGACTTTACAGAGACCAATTGTCCTTTGATCAATAGAGGATTAAAGATATCTTAATGGCATTATAAACTCCTCCATGTAAGGAAATCTATATAATTCAATAATCTATAGTAGTTTACAAAATACTTAGATGTTAGTGTGTGTGATTACTAGGGCTGTGATAAAGAATATTCTTATCTTTACCTGACTATTTTGCGTTTTTTGTAGTTAAATGTAGGGCTGTGACAACATGCTTTTATTAAAGAATATTCTTGTCACAGCTCTCATAACTAGGGATGTGACAAGCATATTAAATAAAAGAATAATGTCACACCACTAGTGATAATTCCCCAACACTATCATTATGCAAAAAGGTGCCACCAAAAAATATATTTTTATCAAATGGTTAATAATAGTAAAAGTAAGAAAAGCCTTAAAACCTATACCAAATGGAAGAAATAACAAACACAAAAATAAACTATAGATAAATGAACAACGTTGAAATAAGTTCATCTTTTAAAATAACTTAATGCACTCTCATTCATCAATAACTCATGGTGGTTTGTAATATAAAAATCTATAAATGTTTCCAGAATTCTTTTTGTTCAGGTTTTTTGGGGGGTGGGGGAGGGAAGTAAAGGTAAATCTTGAAATCACAATGCTTTTCATATCATTATTACCTTTTTACTACATCAAATTTAACTGAAATATTTTCAACTAATTTGGTATTAATAGAAATTATTTTCCAGAAATTTCATTTGCTTAATAAGAACAGAAGGAGGAAAAAATGTTTGTAAAATGAATGTCCTCCAAGTTAAATTGATTAAATAGATTTGGAATTTTTTTTTTTCTTTAAAAAAAAATAATGGCAGTTCAGTCTATCGCTTTTTTACTATTTGTATAAGGGGTAAAAAAAAATTCAGAAGGATTTAACAGGCAAATACATTCACAACAATGATTTATAGTAAATTTCTTTCTTCCCCATTGAAAAAAAAACTAAACATTTTTTCTAGACAAAGTTCTTTTTTAAGCTCATTTCTATTCAATCTAAGATTGATGAACAAACACATCTTAAAGAATCTCAGTAAAATAAATAATTCACTGAATTTTTTTTTGTAATTTCTAAAAAGCTGTTACCAATGAAATATCTTTAATCACTTTTTGTATAATTAAGATAATTTTATTCAGTTACCTTTGATTTATGTCGCTTTTATAGTTTCTCTAAACTATGACCAGAAAGACTGAACTTTTAAAATTTTAACTCTTATTGCACAATAGAAAAATTAGAACTAACAGAAAGAATACATTTAAGTCTGAATATTTCTTAAAGCTTAACCTTGTTAAATTAATTAATAAACTATATAGAAATATTGATTAAATTTTTTTTTTCATTTCCAGAGTAAATAATTATTAACTGGTAGCATATCCTGGTGTTGCCCATGCAACTCAAAAATTATAACTAGGGCTATGATGATATGCTTTTATCAAAGATTATTCTTGTCATAGACATGACTATTTTGCTATTTACCATTTCTTTATTTATTAGTAGGGCCATGACAATGTATTCTAATTAAAAATATTCTTGTCGCAGCCTTAATAACTAGGGATGTGACTAGTATATTATCTAATAAAACAATGTTGTCACAGCCCTAATTATAACATGATTAAATGCAAAATCTAGCATAACTTATAACCTAGTTTTGATCTTCTGGATTTTATCCAAATCTAATGTTGTTGCCATTTCAATTTGAATCTGCAGGCCATGTCGTGTGATACAAGCACTCTTAATGACTGGCTCGCAACACAGTTATGGGGTCATAATTGCAATTTTTACAGTTTTACTCTGAATCCTAACAGTGCTCTTCCTTCTAAAAGATGATTCTTTCACGTATTAAATTTGGATGTTATTCAGGGCAATTAAAAAAAAAACCCTATCAAAGAACACTACCAATCACATAAAGTACAACTGCGTGAATTTTCAAGAAAATCAGCCCAACTGTTTCAAAGTCTATAGGAAACAAACTTAAACATGCCTTGTAGCTGAGGAGCAAAGCCTTTTTTCCAATTCACAGAGGTAGAATGACATTCTGTAAAGGTTAACTGTTAACTATGCCAATCTTTAAGTGTTCTTTGCTATTTCTGCTTCAAATAAGAACTAAACCAGTCTTCACAAATGTCATTTAGAGCTTATATAAGCCAATGCCTAAAAAATCAGTATGTCATCTATCAAGTGGACACATGGAAATCACTCATAAGATAAAAGGTCTGATCATTGGGACAATAATAATCAAAACTCCTCTTAGAAATTCAGGAAAACAAAAAACTTGCATGTTTTTTATGTTTGTGCTGCTCGCTTTGTGGTATCACAGCAGTGGAAATTGTTGTAACATAATGATATTCTCCTGGTGTGAAATGATTCTAATGCCAACAATACAATAAACATCTTCTTCGTGAGAACCTTGTATAATCTTAATCCCTATTGTACTTTGCTTATGTATGGTGATTGTAAGATATTTGAATTTGACATGATAATGATTTTGATTGGATATATAAAGATAACTTTTCACGCTTTTTTTTCCTCTCTCAAAGGAAGGGTGCAGCATTTCTTTGTTCAGTCATAATCATTTTTGAAAATGAGATTATTCTGAAATTGTTCCATTATTTTTCTGATTTCACATTTTATCTTCAATTTTTAGCCTCTCACTTTCTCTCTTTCTTTCTTGACCTCACCCTCTCTTTTTATCATCTTTTTTCATATCTTTTTCTTGCTATTTAACCCCCTCCCAATTTCTCCCACTCTTTTTTTCCTCCTTTCATAACCCCTACTTTACTTCTCACTCACTCCCCCCCTCTCATTTCTTTTTATAATTCTGTCTTAATTTCACATTCTATTACCAAAACAAAAAATCTTTTTAATCAATTTATTTTATCAATCTTATTTTATTTATTTATTTTTTTCATCCTTTACTTATTAGCTTTCTTTTTCTCCCCTCTTTCTCCCCAAATACACACACACACACACCAATAATTGTATCTATAATCAATGTATTATTTTGTTCTGGTTTCTCTTCTTGACTCAAGATCACTATATTGCAAATGAAGTAAGAAAAAAAAAGTCTGTGATATTTCAACATTTTGGAAGAATGAAAATAATCTCAAAACATAACCATCATTAAAATTACTCAAACATTTTTATTCATTTATTTTCAACTACCAAAAGTACCAGACATTGCCCTCGTGTCAAAAACTTTCAATCATATTGTTGTAATTATAACAACTAGGGCTGTGATGATATATATAAAAGATTATTCTTGTCACAGACTTGACCACTTTTTGTTTTCAACATTTGTTTTCATTATTTACTTATTAGTAAGGCCATGACAACATACCTTTATTAGAAATTAAATAATTAATTGCCGCAGCCTTAATAACTCGAGATGTGATGAGCATATTCTTATATAAAAGCCCTAATAATAACTCTGAGCAAATACATAGCACCCATCACAAAACGAATTTTAGTATCCAATTTCTTGAAATAATTTACAGATTGAGAATGGTTGGTAATTAAATAGTGTTTAATAAAAGAAATTACAAAGCCAAGCACATACAATGGATTTAAATTTGTTCCATAATTTGAAATTCCTAATGATATATTTTATTTTCAAACAATATATTTCAGAAAGCAATCACTTGTACTTCATGATTTATCTGGTTTAGACTTTATTGTCGTACTTATCTACTGTATTCATCTTTGTTTCACAACATTTTGGCCAAATTGACTTTCAATCTTTCTCAGGTATTATAAAGTTATTTATGTTTTGTTTTGTTTTTTGAAATCTAGTATTGGTTTTATTTTTAATGATTAATTTGTTTTTGTTGTTGAGTATTTCTTGGGGAAAAAACTGTTTTCTGTTTCATTTCTAATTTTGTTGTTAGTTAAATTTTCCAACCTTTTCAGTCATTTCATGCTAAAAAAATAAATTTTGATTTGTTTATCAATAGCTAAAAAGAATAACTGTTTTCATACCTATCTCAGGGTTATATGTATTTATTTAATTTAATAAGGTGAATGAGACACTTTCTCGCATATCACAAATCTCAAGTTTAAGCTCTGAATCATTGGGCTGTTGGAACTTCATTTATATTTTAATGGCATACAATATTATGTACATTGTCAGCTGTCTAGAACACTGCCTAGGTATGAGAACTCTAGACAAACACTAATAATAATTGTATGATAAAGGAATTGTTATCAAGTAAAAGAAACATAATTCTAATAAGTGTGTGTGTTAGTGATGAAATATGTAGAAAAATCAAACTTAATAAAGAATATGTATGTATAGGTTTATTTTTTAAGTGATTAAAACTTATATATCAAATTGTATATCAATTTATCTTCTTCTTGGTTGTTTTATTTTATTTTTTTCAATTTAAGATCGAATGATTATAAAATGTCTAGAACCATTTCTCATTTTCATCATTGGAAAATTCCCTCCTTGGTGATTTAAAACACAGTAAAAATTATAGTCTCTTACTTATTAGAAATTGCTGTGCAAATGACTTAGTGTGAGTGATTAAAGAAGGTAATTTAATGAAAAAGATGTTTTTGACATGTTTAGCTTTATTTTCCATTTCATTTGAGCTAATGAATAAATGTATTGTTCACATAGTCAAATCCTAAGTGAACAGTGGGATTTCAAGTTTAATTTAAAAAAATTGATAAGTCTAATATTAAAAATGACACATACATCATAGGAAGAAGAAAAAAAATATATAGAGAGAGTAACTGCCACTTCTTAACAAAAGTAGGCCAACCCTGATGGCATTTCTGAATTATAGGGGTTTGCTGTATAGATAATTAATATGTTGTACGATTGTAGAAATATGTATATAATCATAAAATAAAAGCAATAACTTAAGATGAGTAAAGAGTAAGGAACTGCCATAGCAGTTGTTGTTAAATACTCAGATTTCATAAAAAGTATTACTTACATGAGTTTACATTCCTGTTAAACTGTTACATACACTTTCTATTGCTCCGGGTTGGTAGGGCTCATTAACTCGTGAAAGCAATTCACCTTGATGAAGAAAATACTGATTCTAGATGTAAGCTGTCATTTTTAGCAGACTTAAATTTTTGAATAAAACAATGAATAGAAATAAACACGTGACAGCTATTATTATTTAGTATAAATAGAAATGCAAATGGCATTAGAAAATTCAAAAATAAATCATTAACTTATTGCATGTAAATGCTGTAAATAATCCAATGCCATAGATAAATATAACTGTTGTTTTTGTGTGTGTGTGTATATATATATATATATATATATATAAACAAATCAATATATAGTTAACTGATTCATATTTTAATATTATGTCTTTATACATAATTGGTTCAGTTTTTCAAAGGAACTAGTTACTATCTGATCTGTAAATGTTAATGGTAGATTTTAGTCATTAGATGTTACTGCTTGAATGAATTGTCTCCCCTGGCGTTTTTCTGGTTCAATACCAGTATTTGATAAATCTCATCAAATCTACCGTTTTGCAAACGTTCATAATGATACACATTCTGAAATTTGTTGAGTAGGTGCAAAATCTGAAACAAGAAGATGAATAACTTGAATTTACACACACACACACACACACACACACATAAATATTTTTTTTTTTCAGTTTTGTGTAGACTAGCAGAATTTCATTATTCATGCAAGTCTTGTTAAAGAGAACCTTAATCTTCCTTTTCAAGATTTTCTGTTTTTGGGTCCAAGTTTTCGCCTAATTTTCCAAATGTTTTGGGTCTTTCTTGACCATTTCAAGGTGGTGATCGTTCATTTTTACCATGTGTTTGTCTTCGTTGGGATTAGAAATGATTTTTTTCTCCCCACTACGGCGTTTTATTTATTCTTTTTTTTATGTTTATAGCAATCAATTACTATATTGACAAGATATTGAACTTAGATTTGCGTATATTGTGACACAGGTTTTTTTAATGTTGAGAGACTTGCTTTGCCTAGTGCTTAAGTCATGCCTATATACAATGTCTTGCATTTTGTTGCACCTAAGTGCATAGATTTGATTTTGAGAATCACAGTTCTTTATTATAAATGATATTATATTTATTATCGAGTTATCTTACAAGATCCAATATATATCGGCCCTGGCGATTTAAGGCAAAAGAAGACACATTAACACCAATATTTCGGCCTTAATCTTTGGACCCTGACTTAAGAAAATTAAAAAAACTAATCACTCAGAGTAGTTCTATTAAAGGACCATATTAGGGAGGAAATTTTGGTGTGTCGATTTTTGGCCTAAGTTTCTTTGGTCGATATATCGGCCCATTAGTGTCGAAAGGGTTAATTACATTTTGTGGACCTCTGAACATTCCATGGTTTAAATTTAGATTTTCAATGTCAAAAGACTTTATATCACTACTAAAGAAAAATTCAAAATATTAAAGTGTCATTGATTGAAAATACAAGTTTTGATATTTTGAAATTATAATTCAAATAAACATATCTGTTATTACAACTGAGTTGTGAGTTCAGTGGTTGAGCAGGCCAAACCTGCTGAGGCTCAGTATGCTGACACAGTTTAGTTACAGTTTTTATTATTCATTAGAAATAAAAGTTTTTATATTTAGATTAGGCTAATGTGGTTTCTGTTGTGTTTTTTACACTCATTCTTTTTTTTAGTGACTTTTATTTATTTGATTTTTTTTTAAGAGTTCTGGATTGTTTGCATGTGTTAATAAATATGCTATAAATCCCAATATAAAAGATTTGCATAATAACTAAAGACATTTGTATTTTTTTCTCATACGTGTTGTCTATTTGCTTTGCTCCCTGGCTTTTGTCATTGGATGAGCTGGGATTGGTATTTATTTAATTCATTTTTTGTATGTGTTTAATTTATCTATTAATCTATTTTCTAATTTGTGAATTTTTGAATTAATCAAATTATAATTTTAATGTAAGTAAATTATAATCGTGTTAATAGATAAAGATGATGATAATACAGATATTTAGTTTTACAAGAATTTTATGGGTGGGAAATCTTTTTTAAAAAAAATTAATTCAAGATTCAAACAAATGTAATCTATTAGACAAGAAGTCAAACATTGCTTAATCATAAAAAAATATTTATTAAATAAATTTAAGATATTTTTTGAAGTAATTTCTTGCACTGGCAAAAAAAAATTAAAACAAACAAAAGCAATAACTTTAAAAGACAATTAGAGATTTAACACTGTAGTTATAATGAGCTTTGACATTAAATAATGATAAAAATGTTTATAGTAAGATTTAAAGTTATAAAATGAGGAGGACATTAGTTTAGAAGTGCAGTTAGCTTTTATAGAAAATAGTTGAACAAAAAATTTTAAAATTTTCAAACCAAACAAATATTCAAAAATGTTATGAAAAAAACAGATTGTAGAAAATAAAATGCATTGTTCTATTGTTGAAATGTGTTAACCAACACACTCATTTATAGAGAAAGGGATTCTAATACACTCTTGCATAAAGAGAGAGATTCATATACACTCTTCCATATAAAGAGAAAAACTCCTATACACTTAACTAATGTATCTATTTTTATTATTATTATTATTATTAATAGTATCAATGGTGGCCTTACTTCTTTCATGACAGATTTCAGCTTCTTGTTCATCAAGTCAGCAAAAACAACAATGCCAAGCTGAATTTTAAATTTCTATTATGTCTCATTGAAAGTATTGTCCTTAATATAAGTATCTTGACATTGTAAAAGTCCAATAAAAATAAGGTCTTGACCATTTATATTTAGATAGTCTCATCATCTCTAACCAGTAAGAAAAGTTTATTTCTGGACCATTTTTTCTTGTCTCCAGTTTTTCTTAAAAAGTTCCTTAAAATTAGGACTAGTCTATGGTTGATTTTGGAACTTTTACATATTAAGATTATATTAAAATCTTTCATTCATTTATTTAAAAGTGTTTACATGAATGAAACAAAATGAAAATGCTGGTCATATCAACCTAGATAGATATAGATAGATAGATAGATTGACAGACATTTATAAATACTTTTTTATCAACTCAAGCTGGTCCTTCCTTACTCTTGAAAAACAAAAAAAGAAAAAAATATATCTTATCAAATATTTCAGAACATTTTTTAATCCCTGTATTCCAAAGGATTTATTTTTTTCATTTAAACTTGATCAATTCAAATTATTAGTCAGTCTTTTTTGTGCACTATTCTTATTTATATCTAATACTTAATGGTATATAAACATCCTCTAAAACTACCCTGCATCTTAAATGTAATGATGAAGTCTCTCCTAAACATTTTTTAAACTTCATTTTCAGTAAACAATGTTTTCAAACAAAATTTAATCTTTTCCAATTTCTTGATAAGTGTCTTTATATAAGAATTAAGTGAATTCAAATATATGCTACATAAATAGAATCAACCCTCTCTTTCCGTGTGTGTGCATGCATGTGTGTTTCTGTGTGTGTGTGTGTGTGTGTGTGTATATGTATAAGAAGGCCAAAGAATGATTATCAGTGTGGCCAGGTAATTAAATGATTTTTAACACCTTAAGTTCTCTTTTGATTAAACTAGAGAAAAAAAAATATTAATTTAATTTTCTAATTCTATGGCTCAAGATTTTTTTTTAATCTAAGAATCTAAGCAACAATTATTTCTCCATTGAACAATTAATGTGCATTTCGTGTGTGTGTGTTTGATACCTTAAAGACCTCTACAGGAAAAAAAAAATTGATTGTTATATATTATTGTAGAATATTTCACTTTACCCCTTTTTACTGAATGAGTGATTGATTTAGAGAAAGGCTGAGAATTGGCCAATAATAAATATAACATTGTTCATCAATAATAAATCCCACTTGTAAATAGTTTATCTAAATCCCAGTAAAGCATTGGATTTAAATACTATGACTTCTATTCTTATGAAGGTTTTTAAAATTGTTCTGCCATTAAATTACCATGTTGATCTTTAAAAAAAAAAAAACAACAACAAAACAAAACAATCAAGTCCTAATATCTTGCTGTTCATTTTATTATTTCTTTTCATGGGGTGGGGAGTCCACTTGGTACAGGAGGTAGGCACTCATATTTTAGAATCATAGTACCCGAGTTAGAATCCCAGTTGTTCCACTTATGTTCAGATTTAGACTAATATCCTTGGAAAAAGTATGAATCATCTTTCCTCCAGCTATGGGTTAAATATTGCATATGTTTTTTAATATGAATGCTGAGTCTTCTAATCGTATCCAAGTAATCACTGGCTTCTATAGTTGTTGTCTATGAAACCACTAAATTAAATACAAAACATGTGAAACTAAAGCCCTTGAACAAATACCCTAATGCTCTCCTTGAGGGCAGGAGAACCTTGAAAACCTGACTTGGATAATTACTGAGATCCTACAATTTACAAATATTTTGAAATTAAGAAAATTAATTATCAAGAAATTGTAAAAGTCAAAAATAACTTTGAAAGTTCAAATCCCAGTCAAAACCATTACTTTCACTTTAGCAGCCTCGGGCAGACGGAGCTTGTTAACTTGGGAGAGCAGCTCATCTAGGTGAAGGGTAACCAGCCCAGGTAAGATGGCCTTTTGCCAAACTTGGGTTGGTGCTCACCAAGTAAATATAATATTCTAACAATTTTCTTTTGATTGAAGAATTAACTTCATTATTTTTTTTCTTCTTTTTGTTTCAGAACTGTAATGACGTCTTGTACCAGAATCATTCGTCCCTGTTGTAACGTGTGACAACTTTGTTCCAAGACCGGCGACCCTTTCGCTTCTTTTTCAAAGATGCCGAAACGAAAAATAGAAGACAGCGATTCTGCTGACACTGCCTCGGACATCAATCCTCTTCAATCCGAGACACCACCTCCCCCACAATCAGAAACAGATGAGAGTAGCAGTTTCAGTGCAGTAACAGACAGCAGTGTTGATGTTCCTTCTGCGGGTAAGCAAGCCAATCTTTTTATCTCATTGTAAACATTGTATCAGACCTGTTGCCGTTGCCACTGAAAATATATTTTAAAAATGAAGGTGCAATGTATCATTATTGTATTATAATAATATACTAAATTTATTAATAATATTTATTTTTGTTATATTATATAATATTGTATACTCAAGAAAGTTGGTCAATTTTACTGCCTTGAACTACTCATTCCAAGCATTGTACAGGTGACCCTAGGGTTGCAATATGTATAAATACATATACACATCCATATACAGGTGGCCCTCAGGTTACGACCAAGTTCCGTTCCTACACTAGCGACATAACCCGAATTTCTGTGTAACTCGGAATTAACCTTTTATATAGCCCATAAATTGCTAAATAAATGTCTCATTCCGCTTATTATTATTATACTTAATATTAATTCAATAAAATGAATTAAAAAATAAGATGCTGAGCAAAGATCAAAGTGTTTACAATTATGTTTGATATACAAAATGTTTGAAAGAAAAATTGATTTTTTTTTTTTTTTAAAGAAAGGCTGTTATTTTCTTAAAAATTGACAAAAATTCAAGAGTCGTAAAGTCAAAATTGCATAAGTTGAGTCTGTTGTAACCTGTATTTCACTGGCATCCATTTGCTTTCCCATCTTAGTTTGTAGACTTCAAGGAATCATAACTTCATGATTATCTATTCCTATAATAATAAAAATCAGATTGTTGTGGTTGTATGTGATCCTGCATCCTGTAGCTCTTTAGAAAACAAAACCACTAGTTATTTTAAAAAACATCCTGTTAATCCGCTGAGCTCTTAAAAAAAAAAAGAAACTACAATTATATGATAGGCTTTTTTTAACTAAGATAATTTTTCATTAAAAAAGCATTAGAAATAAATTTTGTATTTAAAAAAAAAAAAAAAAGCATTGACTACTTTATAATATAATAAGGAATATCCTTAATTATCTTTAGTGGCAAGTCCCCCAACACCCGGGCAAAGTTGGGTAGTACTTCTCGTCTTGCAGTATATCCCTCTGTTGCCTGCATAACTTAAAATTTTTTAGGTATAGCCAAAGATATATTTAAATTATTGAATTATAGCATCGCGAATCCATTGAGATCACTGGTTAAGGAACATTGAGCTTAGTCAGTAGTTAGATGGGTGACCAGGTATCATATCTTATGCCAGGACTTGGAAATACCCAGATTAGTGTCTGGGGGCAAAGTTGAAACCACTGGATAGATGCACTTTTAGTCTTTGGTTAGACTGGTATCTATACATGCGGCTGGGAACCACTTATGGAAGTTAAAATTCCCAGGAGACTTGCTACTGAATCGTGTGTGTTCAGTGGTCAGCACACCGACACACACAAACACACACAAAATTGTAACATTAAGATTAAATGCAAAATCTGACATAGCTTATAATTTAGTACCAAAGGGATGTTTTGATTTCATTAGATTTCATCAATGTGTTGTTATTCTGAACCCAAGTGAGATTCTAACTTATGAAACTCTAATGACTGGCCCACAACACCAATGTATTCATATTTGCAATTTTTACAGGTTTACTCTTAAGCTTAGCAATTCTCTTCTTGTTTAAGACGGGTCTATTCTATTATTGATTTGTATTCCTAAACAAAACATAAGAACACTCCTAAGCACTACTGTTTGAATTTTCAAGAAAATCAGCCATTTTATTTCAAAGTCCATAGGGAAATCTCTCTGTCTGTCTCTCTCTCTCTTTCTTTTTCTCTCTCTCAAATATTACTTAAAATTTAGCTACTAAAAGTTAAAGTATTTTTTAATTTATTTTAATAATAGTTTGAGTCAATTTTTGGATATGAGACAATGAGTCAAAACAAACCAAATCAAATGATATGTATCAAACACAATACAACTTAATTTACTGTGACAAATCATCTGCTTATTTAGACCAATACACATTCATGAAAACATAATTTATATTAAATGGCATCTGAAAAAGTAGGCCAATCTTTGTAAAAAGTTTCTAATTTGTAAAAATGTTCTTTTTCCTGTCAAGATGTTGTTAGAATCAGTTCTATTTCAGGGCATCATTTATACACCAGATTTTAGTTAATTACTTCTATTTTGTATTATTATTCAATGCAAAGAGGAGATTCAACAGTTAAACCGGTTTATTGCATAAAAACAAATATATATTAAGGAAAATGTTGTTTTTTTTTTTGCTGTTGAAGATGCTGTAAAAACTGAAACTAATATGGATTAAGGTCTTACTTTTTCTTTAATCTTTTTATATTTATTAACTCTACTTAAAACATTCTTTATAATTTTGAATGTTCTGATTGAAAATCAGTAATATGATTATGATTAAAAAAAAACAATTGTAATTGTCAATGTTTTAGCATTGGTGATAATGATTATTGGCTGTGACAATATTCTTTTTTCAAAGTTGACCGTGACAAGAATATTCTTTAATAAAAACATGTTATCACAGCCCAACAAATAACTACAGAATTAAAGGAAATGGTAAAATTGTCAAGTAATGGCAAGAATATCCTTAAATAAAAGCATGAAGTCACAGCCTTAGCGATAAGTTTTTTGGATGTTGAACAGAAGAAAACATTGTGCATGACTCCTATCCTAGCTGTTGTATAAGCCAAATGAAGTAGATCCCACTCCTAACTTACTTTAATAAAGACCCTTTTCTTCTCTATTGTACTTGCTTCAGACTAGTTGTGACTGATTTTTGTAGGTCTGCCTAATTGTTTCAATTACCTAGTCTGCACCTCAGAGTTAATTTGTAATGCTTAAAATTAGTTGGGCCGCTGTCGGTTAATTAGTATAATTTTCTCAATGTTTTTATTTAAACATTTTTTCTTAAACTCCTGCTTTGAAACTGACCTGGAATAATCATTGACCCAATTTAATTGATTCTATTTTCTGAACCCTCGTTTTTGGTTTATTGTTGTGCTTTATTTCTTCCTTATTGCCAATTCAAAATTAAAGCATCAAACATGAAAGCCTGTCTCATAAAATCAACAAGAAACACTATGGAACAGAAAAGGGAACCATTAATGAGAACGAATACACTTTGAAATTATCATTGGAATAAAAAGTCGAAAACTTTAATGAATTCTTGGTTCAACAAAAATAACTATTTTAATAAAAGAAATTAAAAGCAGCTTATATAACCTTGTGAAATTAACTAAAAAAAGGGGGGGGGTTGACACTACAAATTTTTTAAAACAGTTAACAATTTTAAATTGAATATCAGCATCTTAAAGATTATCCCCAAGAGTTACTTAAAAAGTAGTTGCCTCCTATTCATTTAAAGTTATTTTTAAAAGTTGAAGAGCTACAAAGATGGGAGTGACTTCAGTAAAACAAATTACTTTTTTGTGCTCCAGAATTCTACATAGCCACCACCATTCTCAAAGCAATTTTGCCAGCATTGTAGGTGGCCATCTTTTTTCATGTGTCACCACTTTCAAATCTGAATCCCTATTCTAACAGTGCTGACGTCAATTGTATATGCTTGGTCAGTATTAAATAGGCGCTGGTGTATGTTGATCAGTTTAATTTTTTTTACTGCCCCAAGGAATTCAATGACACTGCTTCTAATGTATATTCATGACGAGTTGCTTTCTTACAATCTCACACCTTCAATATCTGCAACAGAGAGATGAAACAATCAGGTGATGGGGGCATAAGTTCAGTCATCATAATAATACAATTTGCAATCTCCTATGATCTACTTGGGTGGAATTAATCAAAATAAAATAAGCATTAGTTTTGTATAACCCTCATAAATTATGAACTTTTCAAAAGTTGTCAATTGAAAACTTTTAAATTTTTTTTAAAAAGTGCCTTTTTAATTTAAGCTGACTAAAAAATAAAAATAAAATAAATACTGTTATTACTATTACACTATTAACTTTGGTTTTTAAAGATTTTTAATATTTTGAAGTTGCTTTCTGCAATTATTTTTAATCTTTAGGGTTTAACATTGATAATTGAAACTACAAATGTCTGTAATTCTAAAACAACCTATCATTTTATTTAACTCTATTTCAATACAATAGAATAGATTTCTTTTAACGGTGTTTATATTTCCTCTTTAGTATACTCCTTGTTAAATATTAATGCAAGAAGCGTGCAATATCTTGATTCTCTCAGGTTTAATGAGATAATCTAAAAATAAAAAAAATCTTGTTTAATGTAAAAAAAAAAAAAGACTGTATATATCATTTGTATTTACCTTTTTAAGGTACATGCTTTTCTCGAAAAATCAACATGTGCTTATAAGGAAGGGATACATGAATAAAAAAAATTGCTTAATTTGTTCTTGAGATATCACTTTAATTATGATTATTTAATAATTTAATTTTATCATAATAGTTTATCCAATGTCCTGAAAACAATAAATTTGAGACCAAGTACTTATGAATCTGCATATTGTTTAAATAGTTTTAAAGAGCCTGAATTAACTAATAACGTTTGTTTTTGACCATTACTGAATTCACTGTGTTGATTTAAAACACAGAGTTAATGAATTCACACATTTAATTAAACAATGATCCACTTGTTGACTAAGGGAAGTAACTACAATCCTATCGGCAGGTAATTGTGTTTGTCTCCCTTGAGTATCATTGATTAAGATAGAATCAAAGCAAAATAAAGTACAAAATGTTATTGTAAATGAATGACTGCCTAAACAGCGGAGACGGACGGACCATGGCGCGCTTTTCCCCTCCTCTGCTTTTTCCTCCAATTCTTCTCTCGCTTCTCCCTTTGCTCGATGTGCTTTTGAAAATTGAATTTCTCTCCCGCCTAACTTTCTCTCCTTCACTGACTAAACTGTATGCAAACAGCTTATCAGCAGTCAGTCACTCTTTTCTGTTCTCTCCTTTCCTCCATTTTTTTAAACTAACAATTTCTTCCTATCTTTCTCAACTTATATCTCTCTTTCTTCCCTTTTTTTTTCTTTTCATTTTTTTTTTCCTTTTCTTTTTTTTCTCTGTCTCTATCTTTAGATCAGTCTATCTGAAATCTTTCTGATTTCTTTTTTTTCTAATTGCTTATTTTTATCTTTAAGCTCTTCTTTTCAGCTCAGTCATTTTCCTTTTTTCTATTTCAATGTAACTTTATATCACATTCTGTGTTCTACTGTGCTGTCTGTCACTCAACTTCAGACTCTGGCCTCAGATCATCTTTTTTTATCTATATATTTATCTTTCCTTTTTTTTTTCTTACTTATTGTTCTTTCTAAAAAAAAAATTTTAATAACAAAAAAATTTTTTTTTTTTTTTAGAAAGATGTTACAAAAGTATTATATTTACTTGGTGAGCACCAACCCAAGTTTGGCACAAGGCCACTTTTACGTGCTCTTACCCAGGCTTTTTACATTCGGTATTACCCTTCACATAGATAAGCTGCTCTCCTGAGTTAAGGAGCCTGAGGCTGCTAAGGTGAAAGTAATGGTTTTGACTGGGATTTGAACTCGCGTTGTATGATTCCAGAGCCTGAGTTTTTACCAATGCTCCACCGTCGCAGCCCACAGTTGTTACAAAAGTATAGTTCTTGTAATATAGAGAATTATGGCTCAATTTATCCAAGGAGATCCACTTGGCCTAGTGGGTAGGCAGCCAAACTTTGAAATCATAGTATGCAAGTTCGAATCCTAGCCGTTCCATTTGCATTCAAAATTGCACTAAAAATCTTGGGATAGGTATGAATACACAGATTCTCTCCAGCTATGGGTTAAGTAGTGGATTTTATTTTATTAAAAATGTGTGGACAAAAAGAAAGACATTTATCAAATATGATTATTCTTGGCATCAAATGGCCTGATATGCTGTAAAAAAAAAAAAACCAATCCAATTATCCACATTTGTCTTCATTTGAACAATAAAAATGAGTTTTATAGATATTCTTTAGTCTATTGTCCTAAGATGACATCTTCACCAATAATTTCTTGTGTTCAAAAGTGTTTAGTTTATATTTTTCTCATCCTAGTGTTTGTAAAAAAAACTATTTTTAGTGATTAATTAAAATAGGTAAGATTTGTTTATAAGCAAACAAAATCTGTTAATTATTTTAATGTATAAAAATATCTTACATCCTTGATGACAAGCTATTACTGTTCAGCTTTTAAAATTTCTTTTTCTGTAAACTCCTTGCAAAAAAACTTTCCTATGTATTTATACCAAAACATTTTATTGCAAAACAAAACATTGATAAGTTAATTTTGTTTTTTGTTTTTTACTGGAAAAATTAAGTTTTTCCACTTCATTCAATTCTTACCATTTTGTTTTATGTTCTACAAATCTAAAAATTCATGACTCTAGTTTATTCTAAAAAGATTTTTGGTAGTTTTTCTTTCCAAAGATAACTTTTCTATTTTAAAAAAATCAATAATATAAAATTGATTCAATTTTCACCACAACCATTTTTCACTTTTTGTCAGCTAATTTACCAAAATATTTTTATTATAATACTAAATGTGTAAAGTTTGCCCCTTGATTGCCAGAAATGATTTATTAAACTAAAAATCCAAATTCCAAGCTTGTAAATAATTGTCATTGCAGATTTATTGAGTTTTGTTATTTTTACCTTGCAGATAATCTTTTTAACAGTCTTTGTAGAATATCTTTAGTATTGTATTAATATTTTCTACTTTTTCCTTCAGAAGAACCAAGACCAAAGAAAATAAAGAAATCTGTGAATTTTGATAAAGTCACGGTGTTCTACTTTCCCCGAAATCAAGGTTTTACATGTGTCCCTAGTGAAGGGGGATCCACTTTAGGTAAGTGTGTCTATTATACGTATTGGACTATTCCAAGTAACTTTCTTTTATAAAAAATATATCAGTTACTCAAAAATTACCTAATTAACTAAACCTGTTTTCTTAGAAACCATTAAAAAATAAGGAAAAAATATAAGGATATTTTAATGAAGTTAGATGTAATAAATTATTATATTTAGAACTTAATTGATTCAAAATTTCGGAAAGATGAATTGAAAACATTAGAGATTATTTAATTCAGTTCATTTCTTTAACTTGATGCAAGTCGAATACAGGATAACTTGTTAAAAGATTTCAAGCTGTTTATTTTAGGGAACTAATTGCATTTTATATATGCCAAAGTATCTTGTATTATCATTATTATTAAAATTTTATATTTTGAATACTAACATTGATTGATTGACACCCCCCCCCACACAGAATACTTTTTAGATTAATGAACGTAGGCCTTAGAAGGTTCTTTTTAGAAACTGGACATATAAAGTCAGATGAAACCGGTTTATTGGTTGAAATGAATACGCCCCCTCCTGATGATGAACTGCATTGAGTCTGAAAGTGCTTGGTTCTCTTATAAACATTTTAGTTTCCTGATCCTCAATATCAGGAGACTTGAAGAAATCCAGAAAAAAAATACTCAACAAAAAAAACTCCACTCAATGAAGTTCAATGAATAAATATATGTGCATGTATTTATATCTATGTGTGGGGGTGGGGGCATTTAAACAAGTGAGGAGTGGGGGTATTTATACACACACACACACACACACACACACACACACACACACACAATTAGTTCAATATAATAACTTATAGAATTGCTCACTGAGAAACGGTGAAACGCACACTGTATGAGTCTATGAAATAACATAGTGTTTGTTTATTATATATATGTACTCATACACACATATATATATATACATACATACACATAACTATTCACAACAACACAGACATGAATTTTGTTTTAACTATGGTGAGAAATATGAAATTAATATTTTATTCTATTTTCTCCTTTTTTTGTATTATTCAGGAATGACTAGCAGCCATTCTTATGTGGAGGATTTCACTGTTCCTGCCTACGCCCGAGAACAGAAACGTATTCATAAAATCATCTTAAAAGAGCAACAACAGACAAATAAAATGGTTCCCTCAAGTCGTTCAGCATTCCTCCGATCAGTTGATGAGGACACTGATTCTGAGTCCGATTCGGAGAGTGATTTTGAGGTTGATGAGTATTACTTCCTGCAACCGGTCCCTATCCGTCAGCGCCGACTAATGTTGCGAGCTGCTGGCATCCGCAAGATCAACAGTCAAGAGAGAGACGATTGTCGCCAGATCCGCCAATCCCGAGAGATCTGCGGCTGCCAGTGCAAAGTGTTTTGTGATCCCGAGAGCTGCTCTTGCAGCGTGGCTGGGATTAAGTGCCAGGTCGATCGTTTGTCGTTCCCCTGTGGTTGTAGTAAAGACGGTTGCGGCAACGTAGCCGGGCGTATCGAATTTAACCCTATCCGTGTTCGGACTCACTTCATCCATACGCTCATGCGGATAGAGCTAGAAAACAAAGAAAAAGAATGCCACCCGCTGAGCAATGGGGGTTGTAAACCGCTCTCCATGTCGGATTTGTCCGCGGCGAGCAAAGACAGTGATAACGAAGACAAGGAGAGGGAGGAGTCCAAAAGCGATAAAGACAGCAGTATTGATTTGACTGATTACAACAGCAATGAACGAGGCAGTTGCCGGGACTGCCAAAACTCTGAGGTGTGCCAGGTGATGATGCAGGAGGCGCAGTATGCATCGATGGAGGCTGAACAGCAGAACGCGGTGCAGCAGCAGTTTGGCCACATGGACGGCCTGCAGGCCAACGGTCACGTCGAGGCCCTGCCCCACGTCCTACTGTTCAACGACAGTGATGACGAGATGTACAATGCAGAGAACACGTCCCTGTATGGCTACAAGCAGGAGGAGAGCTCCTACTCAGAGACGAGCGAGTGCTCGAGCGAGAACAGTACAAACTTTGACGACAGCGACTATCAGAAGTCCTTCCAGAGTTTGCCCTCCTTTGATGAGGAGACCAACCAAGAGTATTGTGCCAGTGGATCTTCGTCGGTGGTTGGAGGCGATATTACGCACTGTCAGCCGTCACAAATGCAGCAGCAGCATCACCACAACAATAACAACAACAATAACCACATAAGCAACAGCAAACCTGCACAAACGTTTGCTTTATCCAACAACAACAACAATAATAATAACAACCACCACCACCCTCTTTCAAATGGACTCACCCAGAAATACCTTGATCTAAATTCCTCTTCGTCAGCCCCACCCTCTGTGTACAAGCTGGAACCTGTCTCTCACCTAATGAACCGGTTGGACAACGGCCACAGTACATTTAGCGGTCAGCCAAATCGGTTCAATAACCAAACAAACGGACACGGTCGGTTTAATAGACAATCTAATGGCCTCAATGGATTTGACGGTCAAACCAGAAATGGTTTTGATGGTCAAACAAATGGGTTCACCAGTCAATCAAATGGACACAATGCTTTTACTCATTCTAATGGACATAGAGCATTCAATTGTCAAAACACATTTAATAACCAATCCAATAGTCATAACACATTTCATAGTCAATCAAATAATCATAGTACATTTAATAGTCAACTGAATGGTCATAATGTATTTGATAGTCAAAATACGTTTGATAATCATTCAAATAATCACAATGCATTCAATGGTCAGTCTAACAATCACAGTACGTTTAATAACCAGTCCAGTGGCCGTAACTTGTTCAATCAACAAAATACATTTCGAAGGCAGTCAAATGGTCAGGATCACTTCAGTAACCAATCCAATGGTCCTAGCCTGTTTGGTAGCCATTCAAATAGTCCCACATTATTTGGTAACCAATCGAATAGTCACAACTCGCTTGAAAACAGTACTACGCAACAACAACCTTCAAGCCATTCAGCTGGCAACTGGTCTTCAGACCAGTTGCATTCCATCCACCAATCCAGCTTCTTAGATGAACCCATCTCGATATATACGTCATTGACAGACACAACTACTGACCAACTGGCTACAAACTGTCCGGCTATCTCATCCCATATGAACAGTTACAATAATGGCTCTAGCAACAACAATAACCATCAATTAGATTTCAATCCGCATCAGAGAACTGATACAAATAAACTGGGAGACATACACAATCAACCCGAGGCTGCCTATAGCAATTACAGCATGGACGACTCGCACACAGCAACCTCGTCTGCAATGTCAACTTCTGACCAGTCCCTCATTTCTTCATTTTTCCCATCCAATACAACAGAATCAGATCTTCTGACTTCATCTGGCAACAGCGCAACATCGATGCCATCGGCCACAGAAGATTTGCAAATGTTTTCCGAGCAAGAAAATAGTTGTTCTGCGTTTCAGGATGACACTTGTTCCGACTTTAAATCCAACAAGGACACCACTCCACATTTCCAGACTAATGACTCGGGAAGCCAAAATTTTGGTGAGATCATTAAAGAGTCAATTGTGGAAACAGTATCGGCTTAGAAACTTTAACACGTGTGTGTTTGTGTGTGTGTGGAGCATCTTCACTGCTGCCTTAGATGAAGATGAAAAGGAGTCTAAGAAAATTGTAAAAGAAGAAAAATAGGTTATTTTCTTACATAAAAAATGCTTTTCTTTTTATAATTCATTCAGTTAACATTAATTCAAATAAATCAATGTAGACATACATTCTCATATTAAAGCTTTAGGTCTTCATAATGGTTTTTTTTTTTAAATTTAATAGGCTTTCTTAAAAAGAAAAATTGAATATTGTCACTACTAATAGACAAAACAATCTCTCCCTATTAATGGTTCAGGGAATTTCTTTCGGTTTAATATTCACATTTTGGTCAATATGTCTTTACTGATTAGAAACTCTGATAAGCAAACTTGCTTCAAGTATAACTAAAGTAATCGATTGAATATAAATCTCTAACTTTTTCTTTCTATGCCAAATTTTACTTCAAAAATATTAACAACAGCTTCATCTCAAATTTAGGTCTTGTGCTTATCCTTTCATGGATAACCTCCTCAGTTTTCCAGACTCAAAGAATCCAGTTTGCTGGATATTTTTACAAAACTGAAAATGAGGTTATCTCTTTCCTTCTTCCATAAGACCCTGCATTTGGTCGGAGCAAGAGCCGGAAGCAGTCATATCCTGATGCCATCACCAAGAACATGGGGATTGAGAGAAAGAGTCTCAATTATGCAATGATAGACGAGGGCATCTGCTTCAGTCATGTGAATTCTATTATCTCAACTGCAGTCAAATGATAATGATGTTTATTCAAATGTCCTGTAATTCAATAATAGTTTAATCACTATCTATAAGAAAGAATATTCGTGTGGATATTATATCTACTTAGTGAGCACCAACCTAAGTTGGCACAAGGCCATTTTACGTGCTCTAAGCCGAGCTTTTTACATTCGGTGTTACCCTTCACCTAGATGAGATACTCTTTCGAGTTAACAAACTCCATCTGCCCAAGGCTGCTAAAGTGAAAGTAATGGTTTTGACTGGGATTCAAACTCGCGTAATACGATACCAGAGTCCGAGCTTTTACCAATGCTCCACCGTCGCTGCCCAATATTCTTGTGGATATGTGTGTCTAACTAAAACAATTATAGTCAATGATTTTGCTGCTAACAAACTAAATACATAAGATAAAACTGGTTTAGAACTACCAAAACCAAAAGCACCCTGATTACCACCTAACTGAATTTATTACTACAGAAATCCCCCCCCAAACAAACCAAAAATCCCACAACCAAACAATCCAAAACACCAACAAAAATATTTTTAAATAAAAAAAACTAACAAAATTCTCTATATAACCAATGAGACCTTAAATAACCATAACTGTTTGA
Organism: Idiosepius hallami; assembly: GCA_034780655.1. Lineage (NCBI taxonomy): Eukaryota > Metazoa > Mollusca > Cephalopoda > Idiosepiidae > Idiosepius > Idiosepius hallami. Next base: position 527,927 of record JAUZSX010000023.1, on the reverse strand, counting down.
TGGGTCATTAAACCCTAGCAAACCAAACCTAACAAACTATTAAATATTCATTTGAATTAATATCAATATAAATTTCTGAATTTAGGCTGTCTTCCAAAAAAAAAAAAAAGTTAGAAATTATTTTAATAGAGATTTATATTTTCCCCATGAAATGCATTTTTTCTTTAAATCTTTTTAATAATTCCTTACTTTTGTATCTTTCCCTCTTTTTAATAAAAATGAAAGGAGGGGCTTAAAAAATGAATATCTTTATTTTTTTCTCAAATGGGACAAGGAATACTGAGTTTAATTAGAGTAGAGTTTTGGATTTTAGATATCTTTTAATTAAAAACTAGTCATTTAGAACTCTTATCAGATTGATAATGACAAGGATTTAAGATTGTTTTTTTCATGGCAAAAGATGATGTTTTTAACTCAGTTGTTAAATTCTCGTAAAATGATAAACTTATTCAAATAGAAGGCATATACATGTGTCTGCAAATCACTAACTATATATACATTTATTTCTTTATAGTTAACATTAAAATAAAGACTATTGGCCTAAATGATTGAACTGGTTTTACTATTGGATTTTTTATGATCCTGATTAACAGACATTATTTTATTATTAGGGTTGTGACAATATGGTTTTATTAAAGAATATTCTTGTCAATACTTTTTGCAATTTTACCATTTCTTTTAATTCTGTAGTTATTTGTAGGGCCATGACAATATGCTTTTATTAAAGAATGTTCTTGTCATTACTTGACTATTTTTCAATTTTACCATTTATTTTAATTCTGTAATTATTTGTAGGGCTATAACAATATGCTTTTTTTATTAAAGAATATTCTTCTCACAGGCCAAATAACTGGGGCTGTGACAAGAATATTCTTTAATAAAAGCATATTGTCACAATCTTATTACTTGAAAAAATAGGGAGGTTTTTTGAATTATGACTGTTATGGAAAAATAGACTGAAATAATTAATGCAATTTGATAGATTTAACTACTCGTTACTCACACATATATACACACATACATATTCAAAGATATGGTACACACTGCTGTTATTGATGACCTCTGTAACAAAATGTATTTTTGTCCAGTTTTCACTTAAGTATTCATCATCGTCCTCACCCTAAATCACAATATGGGCTCATGATAGATTTCTACTTATTTACCTACCTATAACTATACTTATGGAAGTAGAGTTATTTATTCTCCCTCATTCACTCATTTTTTTTCAGTCCTCCTCCAAAGGTGGGGGATGATATTTTAAAAACCATTTAACAAAACATTAAAAAAAATAATTTTCAAAAACTTCTAGATTTCATGTATGTATTATGTATACTTACATTTATATTATATGTGTGTCATCTATTATTTATGTATAAATACACACACATATATATATATGATATGTATGCATTTAATACATCGGGTATATCATCGGACATGATAAAACCTGAAAGTAGATTGATGTTGATTCTAAAAAACATTGTAAAAAATAGTTTTTACATCAAATTTGCATCTATCTTCTTTCATTCATTCGCATACACACACACACACACACACACACACACACATGTATACAAGCAGACAAATACATGCATATGAATCAGATAGTTTACAATCGCAATTAAAAAAAAAAAAAATATATATATATATATATATATATATATATATATACAGAATAATTTCTTTCTCCTGCCTCCAGAAACTTTGGTATGTACATAATAGATATGTATATGTGTGTGTGTGTTTATATATATATATATTTATATTTATATATGTGTGTCTATATATGTATATATATATATATATATATATCATTGACCACAAACTGAAATTTTTTTATCATAAAAAACTGACAGATAGTTGTATCTTTGAAGTGAGTATTCTACAAATTTCAAAATGTCGAGAGACATCTAAGGTCTCAAACATGTTAATAAGAAGAAAAATGACATCTTTAAAATCTGTGAAAAAAAGATTTTTTTTTAGAAATACAAACTCAAAATGAGAATTAGTTTTGATGAAAATTAGAAAAAAATTTTTTTTTTTATTCAATAACTTTTAAAAGAAAAAAACTTGGAAAAAATGACTTTTTTTTTTTGGTGAAGAAGCAAAAAGTTTATATAAAAAAAAAGAAAAACGTTTTCCTGTTTTTTTGTTTGTTTGTTTGTTGTTTTCTTTCTTTTTGTTTGATGCTTTTTCACCCAACCTGCCAAAAACTCTTCTGATGAATTGAAATATTTTATTGAACAAAAATTAGATTATTCTGCTGATATTCAGTCTAAATTTGACTCTGATAATAAAAAAGTCTTTGAAAAACTAAAAAAAACTCTATATATTGATATATATATATATATATATATATAAATATAATATGTATATTATATATATATATATATATATATATGTGTGGATGTTCTTAAGAACATTTGTAATTTCTTTAATGATTAAGTTTGGTTCAATGTTTAATTTTTTTTTTCCTTCAAAATTTATTTTTAAATCCTATTAATGTTTTTTCCCCTGATAAAATGTTTTATTTCAAATTTCATCTCTGATTTTAATTCATTTTTTTTTCTTTTTCTCTCCTTTTTTGTCTTTATACATTTTTTCAATTAATACACTCATTTAAAAAAAATAGAAATTAAGAAAAATAATTTTCTTAATTATTTTCAGAACATAAGTATCATATTTTTCATTATATCAGATGCATTTTTTTCTAGATCATATTAGGTAACAATTTATGTTTATGATAGAATCTATCAAAAACACATTTCCACAAATACTTCATTTAAGGGAAACTATATCTACGATGTGCTTATTTACAAATCTTAACTCTACAAATTAAATCAGTAAAGGAATTTAGCAAAACACTAATGTTTATTTTCTACTAATAAAGAAGCCAATACTTTAGAATCTGAACAAGCGAGTTCAAATCCTCGTCCTTCCATTTGCATTCAATTGGACTAATACTCTTCAGAAACAAATGAATCTCCATATTCCCTCCAATTATGGATTAAGTAAGTTCGCATTGTGTTATTTAAAAAACTAAATACTTTTTGTATGTTTTCTTTTTTCTTTTACAGCTTATCAACCTTTTTTTTTTTTTTTTTGTAATTCAATGCCAAGAACAATCATTTTTGATAAACATTCTTTTTAAATGTTTATAAAAAAATGATTGTTCTTGGTGTTAAATGACCTAAAAAAGGTTGATATGCCATAAAACACACACACAAACAAAAAGTTTGAATATTCATGACAAAAAAAAAACACATTTTAAATGGTGATTTAAGTTATAATCTTATGAAAAGAATTTTGCCTAAAGATTTTGATTTTTGTTGAGGCAAACTAAACCAAAAATAAAATAAATTATTTTCGGTTTTAATATTCTTCAGGTTAGACAAAAAAAAATATTTTAAGCAATCAACTCAAACGACCAAAAATAGTTGCAAAATAATTTGCTGCTCATTTTAGTTCAAAAAAGCCATTTTATGAACAGAAATTACCCAATTCTTATATTCAGTTTTACACCCTGAAAAAAATTGCTAAGAAAATTTTAGATGTAAGAAATTCTTTATGTAAAACTTTTAGAATTAATTTGTATTAACCACAAGAGCATTTTAGAATACATGACAGATGTATGTTTTAATTGATATGAAGAATTTTATTTTTAAAAGAACACATAAAAAATGTTTTATAAAAGTTTTCCAATTGAAATATTTTCTTTTCCATCAATAAATGTTGATTTTTTTTTCTTTTTATAAGTCTATCTCTCCCTCTTACATGTTGATGTGACTGCTTATCTATTTTTAAATCCTTATTCATACTTTACCTAAACTACGATCTTCCTTAAAACATTACATTTTTAGATGAGGATGTTGCTAAAATAAATAGAATCTCTCATACTTGTCTTCTAAACATTTAGGAAGATAATTCCCAAGCCTTTGAATTGAGGTTGTACATCAAATTTTGTCTCTATTCCCATTTTTTATGTATCTTTGTATATGTACTTCTGATGATTTTAACATCATATCTTTGGAGAATCTGATACATAGAAAAATATGCTTTTCAATTGTTTTTATTATCAAAGTAAATTTCCTTTAGAATTTAACTTAATGAAGTTTTCTATTTTTGTTTTCTTAAACTCAGTATTATAATTTATTCTAAATATATTTTATTTATCAAAATTCATTAAAATGGTTAACTGGAATTTTGTATCTATAAAAAATATACAATTTTTTTTTCAATCTAGAAAAAAACAAAATTAAAAAAAATTTATGTATGTGTACATATATATAATTATATATACGTGTAAATACATAAGAGGCTATTTTTCTATCAAGTTATTTTCTTCAATGAGTAAAGAAAAAAAATTGTGCATTTATAAGTGATTTTGAAAAATATCATAATCATCTTTTATGCCTCCATTTTTATTATCCGTCATTTTTTTTTCATTCATATTCATTAGCAATTCATTATATTCTATATTTTACTAGGTACAATACATTCTATACTTTTCTTAATATTTCTAAGGAAAAAGTTTTACTGTCTTTTAAAAAAAATTTCTGAAACTTTGGGGCATAGCCCCCATTTTTTTGCTCCATTATCATCAAAAAAATCTAAAAAGAAATATTTTCATAGCTAATGTCTTTTAAATTTAGGCTAAAAACCTTTGTTCATTCATATATTTTTAAAAAGTTTCTCATAAGATAGAAGATCCCATGTAAAAATTTCCTGAATGATGTAATTTTTCATAAAAGCTCCCGTGTCATAAACCAAACTCTTTGTTTTAATCACTTCTTCTAATCAAGGTAATTCTTACAGTTTTTCTATAATAATTTCTCATCTTATATGCTCATAAGATTTATCTTAAATTCACAAGTTTTTGTTTAATTACAATCATTACTTGTACAAAAATTTCCATCATCTTGGAAACTGTCTTTAAATCAGAAATATTGTTTGCAATCCTGACTGATAACTCAGTAATTTAATTAAATCTTTGAAATAATTCTGTTTGATTAATAATAAAAATGTTTATTTTTTGTTAATATTCATGACTTTAGGTTGTTTTTATTTGATTTCTTTTGTTGTGTTTATTTTTATTTTTTATTTTTATTTTCTTTTTAATATTTTTTTTCTAAATTAGATAATTCATTGCTTTATATCCTCAATGCAATCATGTCTTGGCTTACCCTAAGATGGCTCATATCTGGTATTGGGTTGATAATCTGGTATGTTTGATGATGTATTCTCAGACATGCATAGCTACCCCATATACAAAAATCTTCTCAATGTAGTATCAAGATTTTTCCCTGTCAGTTTAGACTTGAGCTTGCTTCAAAACAGAAGGGTGTCTTGTAAATGCTCTCTTGCAGTGTGTATCTACATTGACCCACCAGCAGTTAAAGATAGGACCATTATTATTATTATTATTACTATTGTTAAAGATTGACCTATTACCAAACTAAATATTAGTTGGCTAGTTAGTTGGATGACTAATGCCTTCTGATATTGTTAACTTCAATATTGTTATTCTCTATCAATCTATCACTAAGTAATCAATTCTTTTTTTTTAGGGG
>JAUZSX010000023.1:497275-510032 GCA_034780655.1 Idiosepius hallami | reverse complement strand
TTACTATAGACATAAACACATACAAATTGTATAATATTGCTTCTTCTTTAAAAATAATAGTCCATTGAAATGTGAACCGTTTTTCCATATACAGTAAGGTATACAAGGTTATTGTAAAAGAAAATGCGATTAAACACGGAGGAGGCGGCACCAATTTTATAGTTTGCCCCCGGGCGCAAAATATCCTGGCTACGCCTCTGTCCCAAGTGGACCTCCCTGAGAGGGAGTGATTAGAAAAGAAGAGAGAAAAAAAAGCAGAAGAGTTTAAATGTTCAACTGACCTGTGTATTTAGGGACATTTTAATTGGAGCTGATTTGGGATGCTTTTGCTCTTCATTATTTTTGGGGAGAGATTTACTTTCTTCGGGACTCAATGAGGACGAAAGAAAGAACTTCTTTTTCAACTCCGGCTTATCCTTGTCGTTAGTGCTATCATCATCAACAGCCTTTCTTTTGTCTGCCGTCCGTACATCTTCACCTTCATGGGAAGCATCTGTGGGAGAGGTGGTGGTCGTCGTCGTCGTTTCTGTGTTGGAGGCGGTCAGTTCCATGGAGTTGTCTCCCTTGTCTTTCTGGCAGTCTATGGCAGTTCCTGGTTAATTTGAAAGTACTGGGAAATGTGAAACACTTGTCATATGGATTAGACCGAATGACAGCCACTGTGGAACGTAAAGAATAAAAAGAACAATAAACAAAATTGCAAAGAACAAACCCAAAAATCTCCAGATGCAACAAGAAGAGAGGAGCAGCAGATTTTAAGATTTAGTTTTCTGCCTGAAGAAAAGGTTTTCCAGAGAATGTCAGTTTCTCACCTGCGCTGATGACCGCAAGAAACTAACAGTCACCAAAGGCCGTTGACTCCGGGTCTACGCTTAACAAATATACTTGCCCTATAACTGATATTGAGCACTTTAACTATAAATATAAGCAATCTTACCTTACATTTATATATGTATATATATATATATATGCAAATGATCCCAATTACCTGAAGAAGCACATTGGTTTTCAAAAACACTGAGGGTCACTGGCAAATATAAAACATTTTTATTGCTGTAATTGACTTCAGGATATACACATAAACATGCACACATTGTTTTTAAATTTTAAAGCTAATTATTGCTTTGTCTTACTTAAAAATGAATTTCTCAGGTTTGTCCATTTTGATTGTGTAGCATTTAAAATGTTTTCCTTTAGATAAGTTGTGGGTTAAGGAGACTTGTCTAGAAGAAAAGTTTTTAAATACTTTACAAATTTTTACAAAGTTTGTAAAAGATAAGAAACCTAATGAAATCAAGAGGAAAAAAAGATTCTTACATAAAAAATTATTTTAAAGTTTCCAGAAGAAAAGAATAGAAGAAGAAAGAGGGGCATGATTTAGAGAGAGGGGAAGAGAGAAAGAGGCAGAAAAAAAAAAGAATTTTGGAACTAAAGACAAAAGAAATTCAGAAAAATCTTCTAAATTATTAACTATCAAATTTCAACTTAAAAGAAAAATAATAGAAACAAAACTGTTTAAATGAAAATCTTTGTAAAAATCAATAAATCCAAAGAGAATAAATCTGGATTATTTTTATCAGATTTTATTGTCAAGATTCTTTTTGTAACATTTATGCAACTCCACTTAATAATATGGTGTCCTTGTCTAAGGCCGAGGTTCTCACCCTTTTTCCTATGGACCCGGTTTGCCTTCTTTTTTTTTTTGTATGACCCCTAACAGTGATAATAATTCTTTACCAATCTAAAATGTAGAAAATACATTCAAATTAGTTCTGTCTACTTCAGCATTTTTTATGTTAAGCCAAAGTTCCAATAGAAATTAAATTTCTAATAATTAAAAAGCATAATGATTTTCATTCATGGACCACCAAAATATCAATGTGTCCCCTAAATTGGTTATATTTTGCTTGTTGACCCCCAGAAATATTCCATACACTGCTAGTGCTACGGTCTATGTGAACACCAGTTAAGAACCCCTGAAAGCTCAAAGATGAAAGTTTTAAGAAATCAAAATATATCTAAGATTTGCTTGTAATGAATGCTATAACATTAAAAACAACAAAATAAAAATGAACAAAAACAATAAAAAAAAAAAAGATAAAATATTTTTGAAGAATCTATAAAATCAGACAATAAAGAAAAATGTGCAAAAATCAAACAAAAATTCATGAAATAATTATTTTAAAATAATGGTCTTTTGAGAAAAAATTAAAATATTTGAGCCCCAATTAACAGAAAAATTTCAAAATAACAGCAAAGAAGAAATTGATTCGTTTTGTGTTCCTTGTAAGTTTATCAAGTAATTCTTTCTTTTTTTTCTTTTGCAAATCTCATCAAAAATAAATAAGTGGAACACAGTGGCCATCAAATAGGAAAACAAGAGTAAAATATTTAAAAAGAAAATATTTTAAATAAAGACAAATGAAGGAGTTTTATTATTATTTGATGATAAAAAAACAATGTTAAAAGATCATTTATCAGAGGTAATTTTTCTACAGTAAAGAATTTTCATTACAATAACATTCATAAATAAAAAAAAAATTATTTTAATATCACAGATCAACTTCTGGTTATATATTTTAAAATTTTTATAAGGATTTCAACTCTAGATTATTGAAGTTAACATTTTATTATCATCATCATCAAATTAATAAAATACATTCTTAGTCAATTAAAACAGTACATTTTCATATCAAAGAAAAGATTTGTAAACCATAAAATCTTCCAAAAACATACAACCCCGTACCAAGTGTGTACTTTAAAATGACTCCGATAGATTTATCAACCATTTTTGAAAGACGGGCTTAAGTAAAACATGGCCAATTATTCTATAACCACTTATACAACTTTTAAATAATAAAGTGACACCTTTTGTCTTTCCCATTCAGTCACACTGTTTGTATCTACCAAAACGACTTTGATCATTTTTTGTTCAGAGATTTCAAATTTTATATGTAGAACAAACTCTATTTAGTTTTGAACCCAAAAAATAGCTGGTAAGGGGGCAATATTTGAAAATTGGATCCTAGTTCTGCGTCCGTAGTAAGTGGTTTCGATATGTCGGATATGAGGTAGTACTCTACTTCTGTTTTTGGGGTGTTAATAAACCGTAAAACAATTTTTAAATTACAGCAGGTTTCTTAGAAAATTTTTTTAGAACTTACAAAAAAAAAAAAACAAAAGATCGAAATAAGCCCAAAAGGGGAATAAAAGCAGAAGCCCTCGGGCAAGCTTAGGCAATATTAATAAAAACTAACCCAAAAATGTTGCTTTTATTTAATTATTTTTACGCTGAATATTTTTTGTGAGTTTTTTTTATAGCTAATTATTTTGATAAAAAAATTATGTAGAGGGTGGGGCAAAATGGGCCAATCCTGATTTTCTTTCATTTTCTCACAATCTGCATATTTTTTTTGCTCATCCTGCCATTATGTATTGCTCCATCCAATCAAGTCAAAATAGCACTACATTGACCTAATCGTTCTCTATTCTTAAACAGCTGAGGAAGGTTAGAGTGGATGACACTGACAGGTGAGATATTCTATTCTTTTTGTTGATACTTCAAATTTTAGAATAATTATGTCATTGGTTAGTGAATGCAAAATACATATTTTAAGATACAGTTAGCATTGAACTTATTAGCTAAAGAATTTATTTGATGGCTGCCTCTTCCTTCTTGTATTTTCTATTTGAGATAAGCCAATCCAAAGTTCAGCCTCTCCAGTTGATGTTGTAGTCAGTCCCAGCTGGCGAAGCCATTGTGAATGCTGCTGCACTCAAGCCATCTGCTGTAACCAAGCAAGCCTTACAGAACTTAAGATGCAAACGGAAAAGAGTATAAGCAACCCATGGTGGTTGACCAGTGACCACCAATCAAGTCGCAGCAGTGCTTGCAACTGCAAGTCAAAGGGAGAAAATAAAGGGAGAAACAACATTAAGGCCACTACAAAAAAAAAAAAAAAAAAAGACCTAACCAACAAGGAAATTGGGCCAGGGTGAATCCGGATCCAGGACGAATGAAGAAGAAAAGAGGCATGATGAAGATGACATCAATTGCGTTGTGTGTCACAGACTGTGGAGCCAGTTACAAAGGACGCAAAGAAGTGTGACATCTGTCCAAAGTGCATACCAGCCAACACAGATATTCTACTCCCTAAAGTGCACTGCATGAACATTAAACATATCTTGTCAAAGCTTAGTCTTGTCCTGATAAGGTACTGTTTATGAACACTGTCATTTTCTTTTTTCATAGCATGTATTTCTCTCTAGTGTTGTGTTGTACTTGCATTTCTTGGAGCAGGAAGAGAGCTATATTTGCTTCGTTCTGGCGTTGTAATATGACTATTTTTACTGCCAAACTAGCAGAAATAAAGAACCATCTTAAAATATTTAAATAATTGATAATGTGCTGCTCGTTCTTAACACATTTAAGTGTCTCATTTTGCCCCACCCGAAAAACGACTTTTACATCCCTTGTATAAATGCTTACTGGTTGAAAAATATGGTTCATATAACTATTTTTTTCTTTTCATTTGAGTAAGAGAAGGTCATTTACGCTTTTAAGCTTTTTCATACAAGTAATTCTGGTTATTTAGGTTGTAAAAATATTTTTTTCTAAAACACTCTCAAATTGGCCCATTTTGCCCCACCCCATAATCTAAATAATAATTTTCTAATTCCTCATCCTGCCCCCCAAAAATAATCAAATTATTTTATTAAAATTCGGAGCTTAATAATAACACAAACTTATTTTCTATAGGGATCATTTTTGTGGAGGAAATTAAAAATAATATTTAGTTTTTTAATAAATAAAATAAATCAATAAAAATAAAATTTACTTTTTTAAGTGAACATTAAATCAAGTTTAATCCTGAAATACTCGCTACGAGACTTTCATATAAATATGCTTTTGTTGAGCACACAACAAAAGTAAACTGAACAAATCAGGATAATATAATTGAAAGTTGAAAATTACGAATTGAAATTACAGATATGTTTATGCACTAGAAAAAAATTAAAATTTGTTTTCTTTGTTTTAATGTTTATCACGGCCATTTTTACAAAAAAAAACATATTTTGGGGAAAGGCAACAATTTTGTTTTTAACAGTTATATATCTATAAAATTTCGGTTATTAATTAGCTGACATCTTCTTTTAAGATTCCCTGGTGATTGCTAAATAAAGTATATTAGAAAATGAAAACGTACATAAACAAATTAAATTTTACAAAAATATTTACGAACCACCGGCAAAATCCGAATCGTCACATTCGGCCATGATTATTCGTGAATCTCGTTTCACTGAATTCTCGCGAGAAGAAGGGCGAGACTTTCTTTACAAACTAAACAAGATTTTAATAGTTAATTTTTTTTTCCTCGAATTTTCTATAGTTTAAACGTGATAAGAGTCCCAAATATAGGAGAGATTTTCTCTGATTCCAAATTAGAGCCTGTTTTAATGTATATCAATTACACCCAAAAAAGACCCAAATATAAGATAAATCCAGATATAAAAGATTTTATTTTCTTTGGTCCCGTCACCACACACGGCAGGCACACGCACACCACCATCACACCAACCAACCAGTCACCATAAGGAAGGGAGGGAGAACTCGTCTTCCAGTGACAGATGATGTCGTAAATCAGTCAAACTAACATTAAGGTCAGTTCAAGTGAAGTTGAAAAGTTCAATAAATCTTAACCAGTCTAGACACGGGCGTGTCCCCAGTATTCAAATTAAAAAAAATTGTTTAAAATTAATTGAAAACCTAACGTAGTTGTTAACAAAATGAAAAAAAAATGGGGAAAAATTAGCCGATGAAAAAAAAAGCCCTTTTGCAGTTTAGGGAACAGATAAAATTGAGTTTTGTAGAATGAAAAAACAAACTCGGCAATGATTAGCTAATGAAAATCGGTAAATTTGTCGAAGACCATCGCGTTTTGGAGTTATAAAAATGGAATGGAGAAAATGAAAACGAAATATGGAAAAATACAAAGGGCAGATTATAACCGGCATTCGAATTAACCAAAATATGAAATAATTTAGATTTTTTGGTAAATGTTTCGTTTTTGGCCCGTTTGCCGGTGGTAGTCTCAAAAAATGTCCCCTCGAAAAATTGCAGTGAGTGCGCTCACTGCGGCGAGACAAAAAAAGAGTGCATAAAGAGGCCTGGCATTCGGGCAGAGTAATATGAAAGAAGCAATACTTTATCTCGTTATGTCTTCATAAAAAGTGAGAAAGATACAACCAAACTGTTACATAATTTTTTTACACAAGCCAAAATGTTATACAAAACCATCAATCACAGAAATACCAACGACAGTAAAAAGTATTTCTATTCACAATATTGTTTTAAAATTCTAACAATTGTTTGATTTTCTATTTTAATTTCAGTCATTGGTTTCAATTTTAATTATTTCACTTTTTTTTAAAAGTTGTTCTTTTCTTAAATATTAATAAAAGATTATTTCATTACATTGATTTTGTTCTTTTTTCGACCCGGTGCAATTTTTCCAAGTAACTACCTTTGATACTATCACCGGGAAATGGGCCCACACAACGAAACATTTACCGATTTTTTTTAACCATAAGGAGAGGTTTGGGTCGGGGTTCTTCGCGCATAACTGCGAAAAAGAATAATTAATTCATCGTCGATAATAAAAAAAAAAGTAATCGGAAAAAATAGAAAACAGCAGACTTTTAACCCTAACGCTATAAAATTAAACTGATAGGCGGTTGCTGATTGTTGAAAAGTGCCGGTCTTGACCTGTCGATCCCTCTTAAGTCTATACCACTAACCACTCCCCGAGACGAGGACAATCTGGCGTCAATATAACTAGTACAAAAAAAAAATTTGATTTTTCATATGGAATTATTTGTTAACGAAGCTTACGAATCTACTAAAAATCGGCTGATTCCAGTTTTACAGAATTATTCGAAGATGGCCACTATTGCCAAATGAATTATTTTGTACTAAATAGTGTTTTTTCTTTCAAAAATTAACTCTTGAAAGCGTAGAGATAAATATTATTACAGCCGGTCTTCACCAACTTGTAACAAACGTTCGCCATGACTTTATCTTGTACCCTCATCCTTCATTCTCATTGGTGGAATATAAATCGATGAGAGTGGCCTTTCCTTGAATTATTTTACCCTATGGAAGGTGGAAGACGACTTTATTTCTTTTTCTTTCGTTTTTTAGAAATAAGTTTTTTTTCCTTTCCAGAAATTTTTTTTCTTGCAAGGTAAAACAATATTGATTGTTTAAGGTAAAAGTTGTGGTGGTGTGGTGCTTGGTGGGTGCACTCACTGGTGTGGTTGTGCGTGGTGCAGGTGCACCCACCAAAACCACACGATTGCGTTTGTCTTTTTTTATGTCTATAATTGTTAAAATTTTATGTCTATAATTGTTAAATTTTATGTCTATAAATAGACTAGTTTTAAAAAGCGTCTCACGAAGAAATATTAGTATTTTTGTCGAAGTTTCACGCGTTTTTAGATTGTGTAAAAAATGGAATGGAGTGGGCATGGGCAGCTCGGCAGAACCGGCAATCGAATTAACCAAAAGATGAAAATAATATAAATTTAAACCAAAACCACTACCACCACCTGTAGTAGTCTAGTCCAGTCCAGTTCACGCTGACGCCACCAACCACCCACATAGCAGTCGTGGAATGCGTCTTTCGGTCCCTTTACCCTAAAAAGCCAAGTTTACTTCATCAATATTCTTCAAGGACTACACAAAGATAGGAGACATACAGACAACAGAAAGAAGTGGGGTGTGCCAATGGTGGTGTGGTGGTGGTGAGTGTGATAATGCCAGTGGGGTGTGGATGTGGTGATAATGTTTTTTTTAGTAAATCCTAATAATTAATTATTTTGATATTTTTGTATTACAAAAGATCGATGAAGCCAAGGAGCCTTGCGGCTCCTACGTAATTGCGTCGCGTTTAGCCAAGACCTTGTTAAAGAAGGTCTTGGTTTAGCACTAGCAGAGGTCTTAGTGGTAGAAAAACCCAAAAAAATCCAATCCCAATGATGTAAAGCTGAAGGGACGCAACAACACATCAAAGCAGAGTTATTCCCCCTACTGTGTGATTTTTTTTGTGAAATAAAAAATTAACTGATATAAAAAAAAGTATTTATTTCTAAAACATCAAAACAAGGCAGGCTGTTGATGTGTGCAAACGGGTGTTATTGTTTTTCTTTCCTCCTTCTCTAAAAATAAAACATAGTTTTTATTTAAGCTAAAAAAAACCATTAACATGTGTTTGTGGCCTTCATTATTGTTCGTAGTTGTGTTGTTTTTACGTGATTGCGTTTTATTTCATTTCTAACATGAGGAATAATAAAAAGAGAAAGATTAAATCAGAAATTGTCGAACTTTTATCGGAAGAAAAAAAACGAAAGAAAATCATAGGAATTTTTTTCAACAAGATTGTTGTTGAAAATGGATGTAAAAAGAAGAAAAAAATTAGGGAAAAATGACGTGATATTCTTGGAAATGAAAGTTTTTCTTCTTTCCATTAAGTGTTTTATTTCCAGGAAAAACAGATTGCTCATAGTTTATAATGCAAAGATTGTGAATACTAACAGACGAAGTTTAGATTCCTTTCCGAACAGATCCTGGGCATGGCCGTAAATATCAATTGGGAAACTAGATTTTTCGGCGACGACGACACTACTCACAATCACATACACGCAGTAAAAGCCATTAAATGTGAATATTTATTAAAACAATTCGTTCCACCTATTAATATACATTTTGATAATTTGAACTATGATAAGAAAAGCGACAGAATCTTCATTAAAGAAAATTTTAATCTATTTCAAACTAAAAGAAATGGTGTTTCCTCAGATAACGATGGTGATGATGATGATGATGATGGTAAGAAAGAAGACTTGATCAACAATCGCCCTCGATATAAATTTCGTTATTTGTGTCACGGAACTACGCACGATAAAGCGAAATTGATTGAGAAAGAAGGTTTCTTTCGTGGTCATCAAAAAGGACCGAGTAATCAACACATAAAACGTTTCTTTACTTGGTGGCATGTCTATCCTTATTCCTCGCCCGATCTCTTGAAAGAGGAAAATAAACACTCTTTTGCTCAAGAAATTACAGAAATGAAAAAATATATCTTAAATCCATTATTGACGGAGATAAATGACGAAGAAGGCCGGAAGGAATTTGAAAAAAAGAAAAAAGAAATTGGAAAATATTTGCTAACTTCTGGCATTTTTAAAGTCAAACTTTTTCCTCATTTTGAATGCAATTTTATTTATTCAATTACAGAACTGTTAGAAGCTTACAAACTAAGTATGGATTGTGAGAGAATATCATTTAAAAAATACGGCACTTTTATTTACCGTAAGCCGTGGAACACGGAAGAATATTTGCGTGAAATCATGTACGTCGTTTTAATTTGCCCAGAAAACAGTGAAGAATATTCAGAGTTTCCTGATGTTGACGATGATATTCTACTTTGGAACCATCAACCCAACCAAAGGGAAAGCGGAAGGTCAGATTTTCCTATTTCGGGTGAATGGGTTCCGTATTCTTCGTCTGCTGGTTTAGACACGAAAACGAAAAGACATTGGGATCATGTCGCATTTGCCTTTTATCTAAAAGAAGAAAAACACCTTTGTCCAAAAAGGAAACCAACTCCAATTGCTTGTCCAGTTTTTGAGGAAATTTGTTCAACAGTT
Source organism: Idiosepius hallami (assembly GCA_034780655.1). Taxonomy (NCBI): domain Eukaryota; kingdom Metazoa; phylum Mollusca; class Cephalopoda; family Idiosepiidae; genus Idiosepius; species Idiosepius hallami. The sequence continues at coordinate 500,324 of JAUZSX010000023.1, read as the reverse complement.
ACAATTAAAATAAATAATTTAAAAAAATAATAAAAGGCCCGCCTCGGACATCAAATCAGCAACAAAAGTGTCCGAAAGCAAATAAGGAAAACTTTTTTCTTAAAAAAAGAATCGACTGTGACTCCCTTCAAACGATCCTAACTCTTTCTCTCTTCTCTCTCTTTTCTTTTTGTCCCGCCCCTCTCTCTCTCTACGAATGCAAAATGATTCTCATTGGTTTCAACTAAATTTTTTTCTTTTTTATTCCAGGCTCATACACACACACACACTTCTTTTTTGTGCACGTTTTTATTTTATTTTTGGGTTATAACTGAGGTAAAAAGGGAAAGGGTTTTTGTGATTAAATAAACCAATTCAAGTCTTCCACACACGTTATCTGGCCTTTTCAGGGACTGTTTGTTTAATGCGTGTGTTGACTGGTTGAGTTGACTTGGTTTGTATGTGCACACGCACATGCACACCAGTCAGTGTGACTACTCCACTACGTCCGTGTTGTACATGTGATGTGCAACTCCACATAAATCGGTCTCCAAAAAAAAAAATTATATTGAAACAATTATCAAAGGTCAGGGTTATCAAATTTGGTAAAACGTAAATTTAGGTGTGAAATCACGCAGAAAAAATACTAACTCTCTATGGAACCTTCACACTGTCGTATTTCTTTTCCGTCGAGATTATTTGTTCCAGAGATATTAATATTTTTCTAAAGGGAAGGGTTCTAAGAAATATTTTTATTTGTTGCGAATCATCAGTATTTAAGTAGTGGCTTTTTATTTTTTATTTTTTTAATCTAGCCAGTTTTCAGGAATAACTCTATCGGGGACACTTACACCGTGTGTCATATCACTTTCATTTTTAAATTACGACTTGTAAAAATAACAAAATTACAAAATATTTTTTTTTCAATATTGATTAATTATTCGTTTTTTTTTTGTTTTTTTTTATCTGTATATTGGTTAATTTTTCTAAAATATGAAAAAAAAATTAATTTTTTAAATTTTTAAACTTTATTTAAGTCAAATAACACAACAATACTCTTTCGAAAAAAAAAATCAAATTTCAAACTTTATTTGTTTAATCGAGACTTGTTTCTAAAAAAAAAATTCATAATAATTATTTCTGTTAAATAAATTTGTTCAATATTCTCATTATGCCTATTTGTTCGTTTACTTTATCTATTCAAGTCAAATTTCTCACATGCCAAATTATCAAAACAAAAGTGATTTAACACGGTGTAAGTGTGCTCTGTGCTCTGTGTGCTCGATAGATTTACGCACCCTATTGAGGTAACCGGATTCTCTACACTAAAAAACGAACACATCTCAATCTCTCGGCAAGGGTAAATCAATAAATCCGAGAGCATCCACCATCACCACCGCTCTCTCCTCTCCTCACCCTGATTCAAAAACTCAGGCTATCTTGTACTTTCCCTCTAAGACGTACTCGTCGCATGGTAAGTTCAACTTCTTTTAATTTCCAAAAGAATATCGCAACAAGAAGACCCAAAGTCAAGTCATTAACTGAGACTGCAACTAACTGGCATGTGAAAAAAAAAAGTGACCACGCTAACCTTCTTGAACCATTAATTTATTTATTAATTTTGTTTTTTTTTACTCTATGGGTTATTTAAAGTCGGTTATGGTTCGGTTAAAATTTCATTGTAAAAATTAAATAGACCCCCCCTCCCGTTAACTATTTCATAAACTACTTTAATCTTTTAAACCTCGACTCATCAAAATTACCAAGTAGTCACCCAGAGTCGTTATATTAGAGGAACAAAGAACATACTAAAGCCAAAATTTTGGTGTATCTGCTTTTGTCTTATGGCGTCAGGGCTGATATATCGATTTCGTAGGCTCCTAAGGGTTAAGAAGACATTAACGCCAAACTAAAAGATTAGCCATTAATAATTTTATTTCATTTTAAATTTTCAAAAACTCTAGACCCAAAATTAGCATGTTTGGTTAAGACTGGTTCCGGGTCCCCACGCTGGAATTGTCACGTTTATATATATTGGTTTAAATTAAAATTAAATCTTTTTCTGTTCCGTTCCACTGTTCCATACAAGAAATTTAGTCTTTATTTTATTTTTTGTTACATTATTATTTTAAGGGATATTGAATTGAAAGTAAAAACTTTCAATTCAATATCCCTTAAAATACACCCGGGACAAGTAAGTAGTAGTTAAGTTACACCACCACAGTTTACTGTGAGTACCCACACCACACACCCCATACAAAAAAGGGCATGGCTTTCTTTGCTTAAGGTTTATTTTAAAGTTTTTAAGTTTCCAAGTGCCAATACGACGGGCCGGTCGTAAGAGTTGCGACCCCTCCCTTAACCACCGATAATCCGTTTATGTTCAAAAATCGAAAAAGCCCTAAAAATATCCATGGAACCACAATCAAGCAAGTATTATCTAATTATATTCAACCTAAAATATTTATTTTCATTGGATTAAAAGATCCGTTTAAAACGGTTTTATTGCGTGCATAAAAGAAACTTAAAAAAAAAACTGATTTGGGTTATAAAATTTAACATGTTTTGTTGATTTTTTACTATTTTTTTATTTTATTGATTTTTGCCCTGTCAAAATGCCACCCCACCCCGTTGCATGTGCCGCCCGGAGCGGACCGACCGTCCCTTCCATGCCATGCTCACTTGTGTGCTTTGCCTTTCTACAATTAATTCAGTAATTCTTTTTTTTTTTTTCCATTTACCTCTTTTTAATTTTATTTTTTGTACGGACTCCCTCGTCTAGAATAATAATAATTTTAAAAATGCCTCCATTAAAAATAATAAAGTTCTAAATACCATATAAACTATTTTTAAGCGACAACTTTTAATGTGATGAATCATTCCAAAACAGACACGAATTGCTTAAAGCTTAAAATGTATTAACATTGGAAAAAGAAGCGAGTGTTTCCAGTTGGTCGGTCGAGTCGACATACTTACACATCAGCCAGTGGATCAATCATTGGTAGAAGCTCGGGCTGTGAGATCGTGTTACGCGAGTTCAAATCCCAGTCAAAACCATTACTTTCACTTT